>PVIW01008619.1:0-59221 GCA_004026585.1 Noctilio leporinus
TGGATCATTCTCCAAGATAGACCACATGGTATGTCACAAGACAAGCCTCCACAAATACAGGAAAATTGAAATCATACAAAGTATCTTCTCAGATCACAATGGCTTGAAACTAGAAACCAATCTCAAGGGAAAAACCCCAAAATTCTCTAACTCATGGAGACTGAATAACATGCTTTTAAGCAATGAAGGGGTCAACAATAAGATCAAAGATGAAATCAAAAAGTTCCTGGAAACCAATGACAATGAACACACAACAGCCCAAAACCTATGGGATACAGCAAAGGCGGTTCTCAGGGGGAAATTTATAGCAATACAGGCCTTCCAAAAAAGGTTACAAGAAGTTTATAAAAACGACCTAACCACAAAGCTGCAAGAACTAGAGGAGCAACAACAAACAAAGCCCAGAGCAAGTAGAGGGAAGGAAATCATCAAGATCAGAGCAGAACTAAATAACTCAGAGATTCAAAGTACAATTCGAAGAATCGACAGGACCAGGAGCTGGTTCTTTGAAAAAATAAACAAAATTGACAAGCCCTTATCCAGACTCATCAAGAAAAAGAGAGAGAGGACCCAAATAAATAAACAGAATCAGAACTGAAAGAGGGGAAATCACAACTGTACCTCAGAAATACAAAAGATTGTAAGAAATTACTACAAACAACTCTATGACAAAAAATATGACAACCTGGATGAAATGGACACATTTCTGGAAAGGTATAGTCTACCAAAACTGAATCCAGAAGAAGCAGAAAGCCTGAATAGGCCAATAACAACTAGTGAAATTGAAGAAGTCATCCAAAATCTCCCAAAGCACAAAAGCCCTGGACCAGATGGCTACACAGGTGAATTTTACCAAACATTTAAAGAAGAACTAACTCCTATCCTCCTCAAACTATACCAAAAAATTCAGGAAGAGGGAAGACTCCCAAACTCTTTCTATGAGGCCAATATTATTTTAATCCCAAAACCAGGGCAAGATACAACTAAGAAAGAAAGCTACAGGCCAATATCTCTGATGAACATAGATGCTAAAATTCTCACCAAAATATTGGCCAATCGGATTCAGCAGTATATTACAAAGATCATATACCATGATCAAGTGGGCTTCATCCCAGGGATGCAAGGATGTTACACATTCGTAAATCAATAAATGTAGTACACCACATCAACAAATTGAAAGTTAAAAACCATATGATCATATCAATAGATGCTGTAAAAGCATTTGATAAAGTGCAGCAACCAATTATGATAAAAACCCTCAGCAAAATGGGAATAGGGGGAGCATACCTCAACATCATAAAGGCCATCTATGAGACACCTGAAGTCAACATCATACTTAATGGACAAAAACTGAAAGCTTTCCCCCTAAGATCAGGAACAAGACAAGGCTGCCCACTTTCTCCACTTCTATTCAACATTGTCTTGGAAGTTCTAGCTATAGCCATCAGAGAAGAAAAAGGAATTAAAGGGATCCAAATTGGAAAGGAGGAAGTCAAACTGTCATTATTTGCAGATGATATGATAGTGTACATACAAAACCCGATTGGCTCCACCAAAAACTTACTTGACCTAATAAGCAAATTTAGCAAAATAGCTGGGTATAAAGACAATATCCAGAAATCAAAAGCATTTTTGTATACCAATAATGAAACAACAGAAATAGATGCGAAAAAACATATCCCATTTACCATAGCAACAAGAAAAATAAAGTACCTAGGAATCAACTTAACTAAGGAGGTAAAAGACCTGTACTCAGAAAACTACAGAACAATGAAGAAAGAAATCAAGGAAGACACCAATAAATGGAAGCGTATGCCATGTTCATGGATGGGAAGAATTAACATCATTAAAATGTCCATACTACCCAAAGCAATCTACATATTCAATGCAATCCTAATTAAAATACCAATGACAACCTGGCTGGTAGCACAGTGGATAAGGCGCCAGCCTGCGAACCCAAAGGTCGCAGGTTCGATTCCCCAGCCAGGGCACATAACAAGGTTGCAGACCAGGTCTCCAGTCAGGTTTGTGGCTGGAGGCAGGTGAAAAGCAACCATACATTGTTGTTTCTCTCCCTCTCTGCCTCCCTCCCTTCCCCTCTTTCTAAAAATAATTAAATAAAATCTTAATTAAAAAAAAAAGTCTTTAAAAAAAAATACCAATGACAGACTTCACAGAAATAGAAAAAATACTTCAAAAATTTATATGGAGCCAAAAACGCCCACGAATAGCCATCACAATCTTGAGAAAGAAGGGCAAGGTAGGAGGAATCACAATTCCGGACTTCAAACAATACTACAAGGTTACTGTCATCAAAACAGCCTGGTACTGGCATAAGAATAGACATATAAATCAATGGAACAGAATAGAGAGCCCAGAAATTAACCCAGGACTCTATGGTCAACTAATATTTGACAAACATCCAATGGAGTAAAAACAGTCTCTTCAACAAATGGTGTTGGGAGAACTGAACAGCAACATGCAAAAAGATAAAACTAAATCACCAACTTACACCATACACCAAAATAAACTCAAGATGGATAAATGATTTCAACATAAGCAGTGCCACCATAAAGGTCCTGGAGAAAAATATAGGCAGTAAACTTTCGGATATCCTACGCAAAAATATGTTTACTGATACTTCACCAAGGGCAAAGGACATCAAAGAATGAATCAACAAATGGGACTATATCAAATTGAAAAGTTTCTGTTCAGCTCAAGAAAATATCAGCAAAATTCAAAGGGAACCAACTGTATGGGAAAACATAATTGCCAATGATACCTCAGACAAAGGTCTGATCTCCAAAATATATAAAGAACTAATGCGACTCAACACCCGGGAGACAGACAGCCCAATTAAAAAATGGGCAAAGGACCTGAACAGACAACTCACTGAGGAAGAGATACAAAGGGCCCAGAGGCATATGAAAGAATGCTCAACATCGCTAGTCATCAGAGAGATGCATATTAAAACTGCATTAAGATATCACCTCACACCTGTCAGAATGGCAATCATCAGCGAATCAACAAACAACAATTGTTGGCGAGGATGTGGGGCAAAGGGAACCCTCATACATTGTTGGTGGGAATGTAGGCTGGTGCAGCCACTGTGGAAAACACTGTGGGGTTTCCTTAAAAAACTAAAAATGAAACTGCCTTTTGATCCAGCAATTCCACTACTTGGACTATACCCAAAGAATCCTGAAACACCAATTCATAAGAACCTATGCACACCTATTTTCATAGCGGCACTATTTACAATAGCCAAGTGCTGGAAACAGCCTAAGTGCCCATCAGTGGATGATTGCATCAAAAAACTTTGGTACATTTACACAATGGAATTCTATATATCAGAAAGAAAGAAGGAACTTGTACCCTTTGCAACAACATGGATGGAACTGGAGAGTATTATGCTTAGTGAAATGAGCCAGTCAGTGAAGGACAAATATCATATGATCTCTCCTATTACAGGGACAATAATGAGCAAAACTAACAACAAGCAAAACAGAACCAGGTATATGAATACAAGGAATAGGCCTTCAGTGGTCAGGGGGAACGGGGTTGGGGGAAGGGGGGAGGCAGAGGCAAAGAAGGGGAGCAGCTTAGACAAGAACCTAGTATAAAGGAACCATGGACATGGACAACAGGTGGGATTGACTTTGGGGGGAATGGGTGGGTGGGGAGGGGGACAGAGGGGAGCAAAAAGGGGATGGATTTAATACAACAACAATAAAATTTAAAAAAAAGAAGAATCACATTGTATGTGTTGGATGTATATGTCTGTGCTACTGTGAGTGGGGGAACTCAATGGGTTGGCTGCTTCTTCCTTGGACCCCTCAGCCTACAAGAAAAAGGACAGGAGAAGGAGAAGGTGCCCGAGGCCTTGGACAGAGTTGGTCAGGGTGAGCCCCTCAGATGGGCTGTGGAGTCTGGTAGTTGGTGTTGTCTGCTGTTGTGAGATAGGGTATCTACGCTCCCACTGCAAACAAGAGCATGCTATGCCTCTTTCTCTATCAGTGAAGTTCTCTTGGAAATTCTCAGCCTGGCCCAGCTGTCCTCAGGGAGAAAAGGCAAGGGATAGTTAATCTGATTTGCATCAGCCATCCTCAGACTGACAGCCAGGCAGGGCAGGAAGTAGCACCATATTTCTTGTTGCCATCTGTATAATGTCTGTTATGTGCTAGGCCCTGGGCAAGCTGTCTTTCATGCAGTTTCTCCCTTTTAGTCACCCTTTGAGGTAGCACAACTCTTTTTCAAATGATGGCACTAAGGCTCTGAGAGGTTAAGTAACTTCCCCAAGTTCATATAGCTGGTAAGGTACAGAGTCAACATTTGAATGTAGGATTAGGGAAATCCTAAGTGCACTTTTTCTAGTGTCCCTCTCTCACCCTACATTGGAGCCAAGGTACAAAGGAGGAACAAAGTGGGGGAACTCAGTAGAGAGAAAACAAACAGGAGACAGATGCTATGACCCTGAGGCAGTCCTCCCACTCAGGAAATTACCCCAATCCCCAAGTTCTACTCCATTTACCCCCTGTAGGGCTTGGGCTGCTTTTGTCTAATGGGTAAGCCTTTTCTTGGACCCTCAGATGTGGACTGTGTTGAGGAGTTGAGAGGTCAAAAATGTTTCTGTAATAGCACTGATATTTTCACTCTCAGTTGTGAGTACAGAGTGCAGTTTTCCAGAGGTCGCACAGTGTGTGTCATTGCAACATATTCATGCATAAGGAGATGAGAATAAAGCTGTCTTCTATTAAGCCAGGCATTAATGAGATTTTTTAAAATGTAAAATAATGCTACCCTTCTTACTAATTTCTTTTTAATTTGCAAAGTGTAGTTTAAAAATGTTATTTATCTTAGCATGTAAAGTGCTCTAATTTTAATATGGTAAATATTGATAGATATAACCCATGTAAACTAAAGTCCTTTGGGGTTCTCAATCATCTTCAGAGTGTAAATGGGTCCCCTGAGAACTGCTAGTTTAGGTGACAGACATGAAGATAGTTTGCTGGATCAGAAGATCAGAAATCAAATACTGGGCAAACTGAAGCAGCAATGCCTCCCTCTGATGGAGCACAGGCAGGGGGGTTTCCTGAAAGAGGTGGGCATTTAGTCTAATGTTTGAGGATTGAAAAATATTTTAATAGGTAAACTTGGGGTTTGTAGGAAATTTCAGAAAGAGGGGAGGCTTAACACTGTGGCTTGGCTAAGGAGCCTGGGTTGGTCAGAACTGGGTCTTAAAACAGTCTATTTGTGGGAAGATAGTGGGAAGGAGGTAAGGGGGAGGCTGGGAGAGCAGGACCCTTGTCCAGTTTTGCCCCTCACCCCTATGTTCCTGTGTCTTTTAAAAAATAAAAGGTTTAGCCCTGGCTGGTGGCACAGTGGATAAAGCGCCGACCTGCGAACCCAAAGGTCGCTGGTTCGATTCCCAGCCAGGGCACATAACCAGGTTGCAAGCCAGGTCTCCAGGCAGGTCCTTGGCTGGAGGCAGGTGAAAGGCAACCATACATTGATGTCTCTCTCCCTCTCTGTCTCTCTCCCTTCCACTCTCTCTCAAAATAATAAAATCTTCTTAAAATTAATACAAAATAATAAAAGGTTTTATTTACTTATTTTTAGAGAGAGGAGAAGGGCGAGAGAAAGAGAGGAGAGAAATATCAATGTATGAGAGAAACACTAACTGCCTCTAGAATGCACAACCCAGGCATGTGCCCTGACTGGGAATTGAACTAGTGATTTTTCACTTTGTGAGATAACGCCCAACCAACTGAGCCATACCAGTCAGGGCTTGTTCCTGGGTCTTTCCTAGTCTCTAGGATTCTGGAAGACTGCACCTCAATCCCAGGTAATGCACCACTATCTCCAAGAGGCAGGTTATGCCAATTATCAAGAAATTGGCAAAGCTTGCTCCTTGCATTCGGAATGCCCATTCAGGAACTCTAACTCATTAATTCTGCTAGGTTCTGCCAATGCTATGCTGACTTTGCTTTGTCAAGTATGTTGTTGGGGGTGGAAGAAGGGAAGGCAGAAGCATTGTGAGAGGCTAGGGGAACAAAACATTTGCTCCCCTTGGAGGATCATCCACCAAGGGAATCTTTTAAGAAAAATTTTTATTGAGTTTATTGGGGTAACAGTGATTAATAGAATTATATCATTTTCAAGTGTAAAATTCTATAATACATCTGTTTATTGTTTTGTGTTCACCACCCCAAGTCAAGTCACTTTCCATCAACATTTGTTCCCCCTTTACTCTCATCAACCTCCCCCGACCCCTTTTCCCTCTGGTTATCACCATGCTGTTGTCTGCGAAGAGAATGTTAATGGAGTTTTGATTGTGCAGCTCTGGAAATGAGGTGAGGTAGTGGGGGAAATGACATTTGTTGAGTATGCGTAGGCACTCACAACTCCGAGTATGTGTTGTGTTTTTTAAAAAGATTTTAAAAATTGCTGTTATATTACATTCACCTCATTTTCTCCCCTCTGCTCTCTCCTTCCCACCCTCCTTATCTGCCCCTCACAATGTACCCCCCATGTTGTCGGTGCCCATGGGTCACCCATGCTAGTTACTTGACTAAATTGTTCCCTTTCTTTGCCTCCTTCTCGCCCCTCTTCCTTCCCCCTTTCCTCTGCACACTGAAAGTATGTTCCTTGTATTCATGTCTCTGGTTATGTTTTGTTTGTTTGTTTGTTCATTAGTATGAAGTGAGAACATGTGGTATTTAATTTTTTGCTGCCTGGCTTACTTCACTAAGCATGATAGTCTCCATTTCCATCCATACTATCGTAAATGGTAGGAGTCCTCTCTTTCTTTCTGCTGCATAGAACTCCATTGTTTAAATGTGTCTCAGTTTTTTTTGATCCATTCATCCACTGAAGGCGGCTTAGGTTGTTTCCAATGTTTGGCTATTGTAAATAGTGCTGCTATGAACATAGGGGTACATTGGTTCTTCTGAATTGGTGTTTCAGGATTCCTTGGGCATAATCCTAGCAGTGGAATCACTGGGTCATAAGGCAGCTCTATTCTTAGTTTTTTGAGTAAATTCCTTACTGTCTTCTATAGTGGCTGCATCATCTGCATTCCCACCAGCAGTGCACCGGGGTTCCCTTTTCTCCACATCCTTGCCAGCACTTGTTGTTTGTTAATTTGTTGATGATGGCCATTTTGACAGGGGTGAGGTGGTATCTCTTTGTAGTTTTAATTTGCATCTCTCTGATAGCTAGTGATGTTGAACATTTTGTCAAAGGACCATGGGCTGGTCCTTTGGTCTTCCTTGGAGAAATGTCTGTTCAGGTCCTTTGCCCATTTTTTAATTAGGTTGTTTGTCTTCCTGGTGTTGAGTCACATGAGTTCTTTATATGTTTTGGAGGTCAAACCCTTGGCTGGGGGTCATTGGCAGATATGTTTCCCCATATGGTTAGTTCCCTTTTTATTTTGTTGATGTTTTCCTTGTCTGAGCAGAAACTTTTTAGTTTGATGGAATCCCATTAGTTTATTTGTTCCTTTATTTATTTCCCTTGCCTTGGGAGATATTTGGTGAAAATTATGCTGTGTGGGATATCTGCAAGTTTTTTTTTTTTGGCCTATGTTTTCCTCTAGGGTTTTTATGGTGGCACTGCTTATGTTTAAGTCTTTTATCCATCTTGAGTTTATTCTGGTGTATGGTATAAGTTCATGGTCTACTTTCATTTTATTTTGCATGTTGCTGTCCAGCTCTCCCCACACCACTTGTTGAAGAGACTACTTGCACTCCATTTTATCTTCCTTCCTCTTTGTTAAATATTAGTTGCCCATAGAGTCCTGGGTTTATTTCTGGGCTTTCTATTCTGTTCCATTGATCTGTTTTTCTGTTCTTGTGCCAGTACCACACTGTTTTGATTACTATGGCTTTGTAACATAGCTTGATAGCTGATATTATGATTCCTCCTACTTCATTATTCTTTCTCAGGATTGCTATAGCTATTCGGTGTCATTTTTGACTCCATATGAATTTTTAAGTATTTGTTCTAATTCTGTGAAATATGATGTGAGTATTTTAATAGGGAATGTGTTGAATCTGTAGATGGCTTTGGGTAGCATGGACATTATAATGATGTTAATTCTTCCCAACCATGAACATGGTATATACTTCCACTTATTTGTATCTTCCTTGATTTCTTTCTTCAGTATTCTGTAGTTTTCTGAGTACAGGTTAAGTTTACTCCTAAAGTAAGATGGTGGAGGAGTAAGTGGAGCTACACCAATCTCCTCCCAGGTTGCATCTGGAATTACTTTTTTGGAGAAAAAGTCAACTGGAATTAACAACAGAACACCAGCTGGAAAGAGGTCCTATAACCATGGACAGAAAAAAAGAGGCCGTTCCATCACAACGTGACTGGGAGGTATACCGGAAATGTGACAGGGCTGGCTGGGCCCCCACCAGAGGCAGCAGCCATAAGGATAGAGCCGGGGGCTCCACCTGAGAAGGGTGGGTTCTGGTCCCCCAGCTGGGTGTCCCAGCTACAGCAACACACAGGAGAGTAGAGCAGCATCTAGCTGAGAAGGGTGGAAAGCCGTGGAGTTTGCTGGCCTGAGAGATCTCTGGAGACAGAGAACTAATAGGGTGCCACAGCGAAAATACATTGACACCCACCTACCCGGGCTCCAGTGGAGGGAGGGCAGAGAGGACTGGAGACACATGGGGAGAGTTTGCAGCGGTGGTAAGAGGAGAGAAGCAGGGAGGCAGCTGTGGGAATCCCAGTGCTGACTCATTACCCACACCTCCATTGGACTATGCTGCACCAGGTGGCTTCTGTAGGGGGGTCCTCATAGCCCCTCTTACTGAAAGCAACCTGCCCCACCCAGCAGTGCCGGAGCCAGGAGCCTGATCAAAACTCTTTGACTTACATCTAAATAAATCTCTCCCTCCCTGCCATGTCTGAACATAGATACAATAGTTGGCACCTGAAGAGGCACTTCTCTCCCAGCAGTGCCTGGGCCTGGCAGCTGATTACAAACTCTCTGACTTACAGCTGGGTCAGACAGTCAGCCCCACACAGTGGCAACGGACCCTGGTGGCTGATCATGGATTCATTGGTTCACAACTCAGTTGGTTTGTCCTGCCCACTGCCCTCTGGGCCTGGCGGCTGATCACAAACTCATTGGATTACAACTGAATCTTTCAGTCTAGCCCAGTGGCCCCTTGTCTGGCATCCGATCACAGATTCATTGGATTACAATAGAATCTTTCAGTCCAGCCCAGCACCACCTGAGCCTGATGGCTAATCACAGATTCATTGGATTACATTGGATCTTGCTGCCTAGCCCAGTGGCGCCTGAGCCTTGTAGCTGATCACAGATTCATTGATTTACATCTGAATCTGTCCCACCAGGCTATACCTGAACCGGCAACTGATCCATTGGATTACAAATGAACCTCTCTGTCTAGCCCAGCAGGGCCTGAGTTTGGTAGCTGATTTATTGATTTACAGCTGAATTGGTCTTTCACCCCAAGCTACATCTGAGCCTGGTGGTGGACCACCGACCAATAGGATTACAACTAAATCAATCCTTCCAGCCTAGCAGTTCCTTAGCCTGGCAACTGATCACAGTCTGACTAGATTACAACAAAATCTATAAATGTAGAGAAAAAGAAACAGTCCATCACCGAAAGGAAAGGAGAAATCCCCAGAAAGATCGCTAAATGAAACACAGGCAAGCAAACTATCAGATATGGAATTCAAAATAATGATGGAAGCCCTGGCTGATAGCACAGTGGATAAGGTGCCGGCCTGCAAACCCAAAGGTCGCAGGTTCGATTCCCCAGCCAGGGCACATAACCAGGTTGCAAATCAGGTCTCCAGTCAGGTCTGTGGCTGGAGGAGGTGAAATGCAACCATACAGTAATCTCTCTCTCCCTCTCTGCCTCTCTCCCTTCCCCTCTTTCTAAAAATAATGAAATAAAATATTAAAAAATAATAATGATGGTAGAGAAGTTCAATGAGCTCAGCAAGCTTAAAGAAAATTACAGAAAACTTCAGGGGAACTACAAACAACTCCAGGAGAACTACAAAGAACTCCATGGACTCTACAAGAAACTTACTGAGAATTACACCAGCATTAAAAAGGATGTAGAAACTATCAGTAAGAGCCAGGAGGAAATGAAGAATATAATTTCTGAATTGAAGAACACAGTAGAAGGAATCAACAGCAGGCAAGAGGAAGCACAGGATTGGACCAGCAAGCTGGAGGACAACATAGAAAAATATTCCAAGACAGTGCAACAGAATGAAAAAAGGCTGAACAAGAATGAAGAGGTTTTAACATGAAACACAATAATATCCTTATCATAGGGATACCAGAAGGAGAAGAGAAACAAGGAATGGAAAACCTGTTCAAAAAAGTAATGATAGAAAACTTCCCTAACATGATAAGTGAAAACGTTACTCAAGTTCAGGAATCACAGAGGGTCCCAGTGAGGATGAATCCAAACAGACCCACTCCAAGACAGATTATAATTAAAATGGCAAATTTCAAAGACAAAGAGAGAATCCTAAAAGGAGCAAGAGAGAAACAGCAAATAACACAAAAGAGGGCTCTGATAAAGTTATCAAATGATTATTCAACAGAAACAATACAAGCCACAAGGGAATGGCAAAAAATATTCCAAGTAATGGGAAACAAAGGCCTTCAATCAAGAATACTCTACCCAGCAAGGCTCTCATTCAAAATGGAAGGAGAAATAAGGAGTTTCCCAGACAAAATAAGACTAAAAGAATACATCTCTACCAAACCAGTATTGCAAGAAATGCTAAAGGGTCTGCTTTAAAAAAAATGAAGAGGGTGGGGAAGGGGACAGAGGGGAGTAAAAAGGGGATGGATGTAATACAACAACAATAAAATTAAATTAAAAAATTTTAAAAAATTAAAAATTTGAAGAAACAGAAAGAGACAGAGAGGAATACAGGTACAAAGGGGGAAAATGGCAATAAATAAGTATCAATCAATAATAACCTTAAATGTAAATTGATTAAATGTGCCAATCAAAAGACATAGGGTACCTGAATGGATAGGAAAACATGACTCACATATATGCTGTCTTCAAGAGACCCACCTCAGAACAAAAGATCAACACATATTGAAAGTGAAGGGATGGAAAAATATATATCAAGCAAAAGGCTGATATGAACAAAAGGCTGGAGTAGCAATACTTATTTTAGACAAAATAGATTTTACAATGAAGACCATAAAAAGAGACAAAGAAGGACATTTCATAATACTTAAGGGAACAATCAATCAAAAAGGTATAACTCTGGTAAACATATATGCACACAACATAGGAACTCCCAAATATAAAAGGAAAATCTTGGAGGACTTCAAGAAGGCTATAGACAGAAACACAATCATAGTAGGTAATTTTAATACTCCATTATCAACAATGGACAGGTCTTCCAAACAAAAATCACCAAGGATATTGTGGCATTGAACAACAGTCTAGAGGAAATGGATCTAACTGATATGTATAAAACCTTTCACCCCAAAGAAGCAAAATACACATTCTTTTCAAATGCACATGGAACATTCTCAAAGATAGACCACATGGTAGGTCACAAGACAAGCCTGCACAAATACAGGAAAATTGAAATCATACCAAGCATCTTCTCAGATCACAATGGCTTAAAACTAGAAACCAACCTCAAGGGAAAAAAAAAACAAAAACAAAAACAAAAAAACACTTTAACTCATGGAGACTGAATAACATGCTACTACATAAGGAATGGGTAAACAATGAGATCAAAGATGACATCAAAAAGTTTCTGGAAAAAAAAGTTTCTGGAAACAAATGACAATGAATACACAATAGCCCAAAACTTATTGAACATATCAAAGGTAGTACTTAGAGGGAAATTCACAGCAACACAGGCCTACCTAAAAAGGACAGAAGAAGCTTATACAAACAATCTAACCATGAAGCTGCAAGAACTAGAGGAGCAACAACAAAAGAAGCCCAGGGCAAGTAGAAGGAAGGAAATCATCAAGATCAGAGCAAAATTAAATAACTTAGAGACTCAAACTACAATTCGAAGAATCAACAAGTCCAAGAGCTGGTTCTTTGAAAAAATAAACAAAATTGACAAACCCTTAACCAGACTTATCAAGAAAAAGAGAGAGAGGACCCAAATAAACAGAATCAGAAAGACAGAGGAGAAATCATAACTGATAACACAGAAATACAAAGGATTGTAAGAAATTACTACAAACAACTATATGATAAGAAATATGACAACCTGGGTGAAATGGACACATTTCTGGAAATGGATAATCTACCAAAACTGAATCCAGAAGAAGCAGAAATCCTGAATAGGCCAATAACAACTAGTGAAATTAAAGAAGTAATCAAAAATCTCCCAAAGCCCCAGAGCCCCAGATTGAATGGATACACAAGTGAATTTTCCCAAACACTTAAAGAAGAACTAACTCCTATCCTTCTCAACCTATTAAAAAAAATCCAAGAAGAGGGAAGACTCCTAAACACTTTCTATGAGGCCAATATTATTCTAATTTCAAAACTAGGTCAAGACACAACTAAGAAAGAAAACTGTAGGCCAATATCTCTGATGAACATAGATGCTAAGATTCTCAACAAAATATTGGCCAACTGGATCCAGAAATATATTAAAAAGATCATACACCATGATCAAGTGGGTTTCACCCCAGGGATGCAAGGATGGTACAACATTCCCAAGTCAATAAATGTAATACACCACATAAACACAATGAAAGACAAAAACCATTTGGTCATATCAATAGATGCTGAAAAAGCATTTGATAAAGTACAGCAACCATTTATGATAAAAACCCTCAGCAAAATGGGAATAGAGGGAGCATACCTCAACATCATAAAGGCCATATGTGAGAAACCTGAAGCCAACATCATACACAATGAGAAAAAATGAAAAGCTTTCCCCCTAAGATCAGGAACAAGTCAAGGTTGTCCACTTTCTCCACTTCTGTTCAACATCACTTTGGAAGTTCTAGCCATAGCTATCAGAGAAGAAAAAGGAATCAAAGGTATCCAAATTGGAAAGGAGGAAGTAAAACTGTTATTATTTGCAGGTGACATGATAGTGTACATAGAAAACCTGATAGGCTCCACCAAAAACTTACTTGACCTAATAAACAAATTAAGCAAAATAGCTGGATATAAAGTCAATATTCAGAAATCAAAAGTATTTTTTTGTATACTAATAAGAAAACATCAGAGATAGAAGCCAGAACACAAATCCCATTTACCATAGCAACAAAAAAATAAATAAATAAAGTACTTAGGAATCAACTTAACCAAGGAGGTAAGAGACCTGTACTCAGAAAACTATGGAACACTGAAGAAAGAAACTAAGGAAGATAGAAATAAATGGAAGCATATATCATGTTCATGGATGGGAAGAATTAACATCATTAAAATGTCCACAACACCCAAAGCAATCTACATATTCAATGCAATCCCAATTAAAATACCAATGACATACTTCACAGAAATAGAAAAAAATACTTCAAAAATTTATATGAAGCCAAAAATGCCCGCAGATAGTCACAGCCATCTTGAGAAAGAAGAACAAGGTAGGAGGAAGCCCAATATCGGTCACTAAACTATACTACAAGGCTACTGTCATCAAAGCAGTCTGGTACTGGGATAAGAATAGACATATAGATCAATGGAACAGAATAGAGAGCCCAGAAATAAACCCAGGATTCTATTGTCAATTAATATTTGACAAAGGAGGAAGGAACATAAAATGGAGTAAAAGCAGTCTCTTCAACAAGTGGTATTGGGAGAACTGGACAGCAACATGCAAAAAAAAATAAAACTAGACCCCCAACTTTCACCATACACCAGAATAAACTCAAGATGGATAAAGGACTTAAACATTAGCAGTGCCATCATAAAGGTCCTGGAGGAAAATATAAGCAGTAAAATTTTGGATATTATGCACAAAAATGCTTATTGATACTTCTACAAGGGCAAAGGAAATCAAAGAACAAACAAACAAATGGGACCATATCAAACTGAAAAGTTTCTGTTCAACTAAAGAAAACACCAGAAAAATTAAAAGGGAACCAACTGCATGGGAAAACATACTTGTCAATGGTACCTCAGACAAGGGTTGGATCTCCAAAATATATGAAGAACTCATGAGGCTTAACACCAGGGAGACAGACAGCCCAATTAAAAAATGGGCAAAGGATCTGAACAGACAACTCTCTGAGGAAGACATACAAAGGGCCCAAAGGCATGTGAAAGAATGGTCAACATCCCTAGCCATCAGAGAGATGTCAATTAAAACCACAATAAGATACTCCTCACACCTGTCAGAATGACAATTATCAACAAATCAACGAACAACAAGTGTTGGTGAGGATGTGGGGAAAAGGGAACCCTGGTGCACTGTTGGTGGGAATGCAGGCTGGTGCAACCACTATGGAAAACAATATGGTGTTTCCTTAAAAAAAAACTAAAAAAGGAACTGCCTTTTGATTAAGCAATTCCACTAATAGGACCATACCCAAAGAACCCTGAAACACCAACTCAGATGAACCTATGTATTCATATGTTCATAGCTGCACTATTTACAATAGCCAATGGTGGAAATAGCCTAAGTGCCTATTAGTGGATGAATGGATCAAAAAACTTTGGTATATTTACACAATGAAATACTGCACAGCAGAAAGAAGGAACTCCTATCCTTTGCAACAACATGGATGGAAATGGAGAGCATTATGCTTAGTGAAATAAGCCAGTCAGTGAAAGACAAATACCATAATGATCTCACCCGTTACAGGACAATAATGAATAAAACAAACAAACAAACAAGCAAAACAGAACCAGATACAATGAATATAATGAATAGACCTTCAGTGGGCAGGGGAGAGGGGGTGGAGGCAAAGAAGGGGAGCAGTTTAGTCAATGAACTAGTATAGAAGAACCATGGACACGGACAACAAATGGGATTGACATTGACGGGGAGTGGGTGGGTGGGGAAGGGGACAGAGGGGAGTTAAAAGAGGATAGATGTAATACAACTACAATAAAATTAAATTGAAAAAAATTTTATTCCTAAGTACTTTATTTTTCTTGTTGCTATGGTAAGTGGGATTTGTTTTCTAGCTTCTATCTCTGATGTTTCATTGTTGGTGTATAAAAATGCCTTTCAGCCCTGGCTGGTAGCACAGTGGGTAAGGCGCCAGCCTGCGAACCCAAAAGTCGCAGGTTCGATTCCCCAGCCAGGGCACATACAAGGTTGCAAACCAGGTCTCCAGTCAGGTCTGTGGCTGGAGGCGGGTGAAAGGCAACCATACATTGATGTCTCTCTCCCTCTCTGCCTCTCTCCCTTCCCCTCTTTCTAGAAATAATGAAATAAAATCTTTAAAAAAAATGCCTTTCATTTTTGGATATTGACTTTGTATCCCGCTATTTTGCCAGATTTACTTATTAGGTTGAATAGTTTTTTAGTGGAGTCTATAGGGTTTTCTAGGTACACTATCATGTCATCTGCAAATAATAACAGTTTTACTTCCTCTCCAATTTGGATGCCTTTGATTCCTTTTTCTTGTCTGATTGCTGTGGCTAAAACTTCCAAGACTATGTTGAATAGATGTGGAGAGAGTGGTCACCCTTGCCTTGTTCCTGATCTTAAGGGAAAGGATTTCAGGTTTTGCCCATTGACTATGATGTTAGCTTCAGATTTCTCATATATGGCCTTTATTATGTTGAGATATGCTCCCTCTATTCTCATCTTGCTGAGGGCTTTTATCATAAAAGTATGTTGTACTTTATCAGATGCTTTTTTGGCATTTATTTATATGATCATATGGTTTTTGTCTTTCAGTTTGTTTATGTGGTGTATTACATTTATTGATTTGCAAATATCGAACCATCCTTGCATCCCTGGGATGAATCCCACTTGATAATGGAGTATGATTTAAAAAAAATATATTGCTGGATCTGGTTGGCTGATATTTGGTTGAGAATTTTCATATCTATGTTCATCAGAGATATTGGCCTGTAGTTTTCTTTCTTTGTTGGGTCTTGACCTGATTTCGGAATTAGAATAATATTGGCCACATAAAAAGAGTTTGGGATTCTTCACTCTTCTTGGATTTTTTGGACTAGGTTGAGAAGGATAGGAGTTAGTTCTTCCCTGAATGTTTGTTAAAATTCACCTGTGTAGCCATCTGTTTCAGGGCTCTTGTGCACAGAATCTACTTGATTGAGTTTTGGTAGGTTATGCATTTCCAGAAGTTTGTCTGTTTCACCCAGGTTGTCTTGTCATATAGTTTCTTGTCATATAGTTGTATGCAGTAATTTCTTACAATCCTTTGTATTTCTGTGGTATTGGTTATGATTTCTACTCTGTTGTTTCTGATTTTATTTGGGTCCTCTGTCTTTTTTTCTTTCTTTCTTTTAAAAAAAGATTTTATGTATTATTTTTAGAGAGAGGGGAAGGGAGAGAGGCAGAGAGACATCAATATATGGTTGCCTTTCATCTGCCTCCAGCTACAGACCTGGCTGGAGATGTGGCTTGCAACCTGGTTATTTGCCCTAGTTGGGAATCAAACAAGTGACCTTTGGGTTTGCAGGCCAGGGCCTTATCCACTGTGTTATCAGCCAGGGCTGTCTTTTTTCTTGATGAATCTAGTTAATGGCTTGTCAATTTTGTTTATCTTTTCAAAGAACCAGCGCCTGGATTTATTGGGCCTTTGAATTGTACTTTTAGTCTGCATGTCATTTAATTCTTCTTCGATCTTGATAATTTCCTTCCTTCTGCTTGCTCTGAACTTTGTTTATTGTTGCTCTTCTAGTTCTTGAAGCTTTATTGTTATATTTTTTGTATGAGTTTCTTCTAGCCTTTTTAGGTAGGCCTGTATTGCTATGAATTTCCCTATGAGGCCTGCCTCTACATAGGGGTTTAGGGGTGTTGTGATTTCATTTTCATTTGTTGCCAGATACTTTTTGATATCTTCTTTGACCTCATTACTAACCCATTGTTACTTTAAAGCATATTATTTAGTCTCCATGAATTATATTATTTTTTGATTTTTTCTTTGAGGTTGGTTTCTCGTTTCATGCCATTGTGATCTGAGAAGATGTTTGGTATGATTTCACTTTTCTTGAATTTGGGGAGCCTTCTTTTGTGTCCTCCAATGTGATCTATCTTTGAGAACGTTCCATATGCATTAGAGAAGAATGTGTATTTTTCTTCTTTGAAGTGAAAACTTCTGTATGTGTCAGTTAAGCCCATTTCATCTAGGGTCTTATTCAGTGCTATAATACCCTGGTGTTTTTTTTGCTTGGAAGCTCTGACCATTGTTGATAATGGGGTATTAAAACCCCCTACTATTAGTGTGTTGCTGTCTATATCCTTTTTGAAGTCCTCTGAGATTTTCTTTATGTATTTGGGTGCTCTTACATTGGTGCATATATGATTACAAGGGTTATGTCTTCTTGATGGATTGCTCCCTTAAGTACTACGAAACGTCCTTCTTTGTCTCTTTTTATGTCCTTCATTGTGAAATCTGCTTTGTCTGATATAAGTATTGCTACCCTGGCCTTTTTTTAATGTCCATTTGCTTGAAATATATTTTTCCACCCCTCCACTTTCAGTCTGTGTTGATCTTTTGTTCTGAGGTGGGTCTCTTGAATACAGCATATATGTGGGTCATGTTTTCTTATCTATTTAGCTACCCTATGTCTTTTTATTGGTGCACTTAACCCATTTACATGTAAGGTTATTATTGAGAGGTACTTCTTCATTGACATTTCCCCCCTTTTTTCCCTGTATTCCTCCCTGTCTCTTTCTGTTTCTTCATCTTTCTAAAGCAGGCCTTTTAGTATCTGTTACAGGGCTGTTTTGGTGGAGGTGTATTCTTTTAGACTTCTTTTGCCTGGGAAACTATTTCACCTTCCATTTTGTATGACAGCCTTGCTAAGGAGAATATTCTTGGTTGCAGTCCTTTGTTTTTCATTATTTGGAATATTTTTTTTGCCATCCCCTTCTGGCTTGTATTATTTCTATTGAGGAATCATTTAATAACCCTATTGGAGCCCCCTTGTATGTTATTAGCTGTTTCTCTCTTGATGCTTTTAGGGCTCTCTTGTTGTCTTTGAAATTTGCCATTTTAACTATGATATGTCTTGGAGTGGGCCTGTTTGGGTTCATCTTCCTTGGGACCCTCTGTGCTTCTTGAGTTTGCATGACATTTCTCTCTTCAATTTAGGTAAATTTTCTGTAATTACTTTTTCAAAGAGGTTTTCTATCCCTTGCATCTCTTCTCCTTTTGGTATCTCTATGATATGGATATTGTTGCATTTCATGTTGTCCTGTAGATCTCTTAAAAACTCTTCATTCTTTTTCAGTCTTTTTTCATTTTGTTGCACTGCCTGGTTATTTTTTCCTGTTGTTCTCCAATTTACTGACCTGCTCCTCTGCTTCATCTAACCTGCTTTAAATTCCTTCATTCCTTCTATTGTGTTCTTCAGTTCTGGTATTGTATTCTTCATTTCTTCCTGGTTATTACTGATGGTTTCTATGTCCTTTTTAATGCTGGTATAATTTTCAGTGAGTTCTTTATAGTTGCCCTGGAGTTCTTTGTAGTTTTCTTTGAGCTCATTGATGAGAGCTCAGATTATTTCTTTGAATTACATGTCTGTTAGTTTTTTTGTTTCTGCTTCTTCTGTTTCATTTAGCAGTCTCTCTGGTGATTCCTCCTTTTTTTTTTTTTTTTTGATGATGGACTGATTCTCTTTCTCCTCATTTTGGGTATCTGTTGTTACTTGTTTTTGTTTCTTGGATTAACCTGCTTTGACTCCATGCTTCATGGAGTGCCCTTTTGTGGTAGGAGATTTGTGGAGCTGGTGGTGCAGTCTCCTAGATTTCCTCAACTTGTTGCTATTGGTGTATTGTTTATGTCATTTATTTGGGCTGTCTGGTTGTATTTTGGATTCGGTTTATGTGTTTCTCCTTTCACTCCAGTTGGCTGGTTGAGAGACACTCCTTCTACCACATCTCATATACTGTTATTGAGCTGCTCCTAAAACAGAACCACCAGTCCAGGCAAAATAACCATTCCTTCAAAGATATCTTACTTCCTTAATCCCACTTTCAACTGCATATGAACCTAGCTAAATACCCGTACCCTAAAAGGTAACTGCTACCCGTAATCATACCCTCAGCTTCAAATGAGCCAGTCTTAATAAGGATGTAGATATGAGACTATTGTAAGAGGGAAAAAACAATTGAGTTGACTAAAGTATAGATAATTTTGAAGGGTTCAAAGGAGTAGCAAAGATAGTGGCAAAAAGTGGTAGGTGATGTGAGAGAGAAAGCAAACCCTACCTCTTATATAGAAATGGGTAGTGGGAGGGTCAGAATGCCATGAGTGTGAGTAAATAGCATTAAGACTAATCAGAAGTTAGATATATTTATATTTGCACATATATACCTATTCATAGATCCTATGTGAGGGAACCAACATAAGTGAGAGAACTACCATAAGGAAGTTGACTCAGAAAAAATAGTGAAAAAGGAAAAGGAAAAAAAAAAGGTGTTGGGGGGGGGAGAAGAAGGAAGAAAAAAGAAGAGGAGAGGAAAAAGAAGAAAGAGAAGAAAGGAAAGAAAAGGAGAGAAGTGACAAAAAGAGAAAAAGGAGGAACAAGAAGAAAAAGAAATAAAGATGAAAGAGACAAAAAGGAAAGAAAAACGAAAAGGGAAAAAGAAAAAATGGATTAAATAAAAATGTGAATCCAGTTGGTAAGTTCTGTCACTGCACTATCAACAATATATGAGCTATAATTTCTATAGGTGAGATGGGAGGGTGAGGTAAAAAAAGAGAAAAAGAGAGATTAAAAGGTGTTTGGAGCAGGAGGAGGTGGTTTATAACTAGGTTTTATAGCTACATGTGTAAAGTTGCCACATCTGGTTCTGTCCACCCTCAATAAGCACTGATTGGCCAAGGTGGAGCGAGGATAAGTGTGTTTTTTTAGCAGAAAAAAGAATGTGTAGCACCTAGTAGTGCATCCACAAAAAAAGGCTTTAAGAGGCTGGGGAGAGAAGAAATGCTTAGATTGAGGATTGGGAATGAGTTGTATCAGGAGAGTAAGTAGACTTTAAAACAACAGTAGGAAGAGGATCTTGGGTACTTAAATGAATTGAGAGAAGGAAGGAGTAAAAACATGGGATTTGGGATACACTATGATACTAACACTGTTACTTAAAATGCACTAATTGAGAGGGCTAGAAGTGACTTTTGAAAAGGATATGTTAGGGATTAATAGTTCATGTAGCTCTTGGTGTAACTCAGGTGCTTGAGATTAGCAGAGATCCATTTCCTGAGTCTGCCTCTTTTCCTTGATCAAGTCTCTGCAGTCTACAGTTAGGCTGCAGGGCCTTGGAGTGGCAGGGCCTATCACTGTTATAGTCAGGGCTGATTCTGAGTGCCACACCCTTATAGGCTGAGCCTCCAGTAGCCTAGCTGGGTTTCCACCCTGTGGGTGTTTTGGGGTCCTCCCTTTGTACGCTGGTTCTGCGGGGAACACCAAAGTTCTGTTTGTGCAGGTGATGGCTAGCTCTCCCCTGCCAGCTCCTCAGAGGTTTTTGCAGGCCGCAGCTGGTTGTACCAGCGGGAAATTCCTCTCTCAGGTAGTTTCAAGCTGTAGTTTCCATGGGAGCCTGTGCAACAGCGTGGGTGTATGGAATTGGGACTCCCTTCCTGCTGGGGCTCCAAGCTATCGTATCTCCAGTGGTGCTGTGGCGCCGTTTTCTGTTTTCACGCAGCTCTGGCTGGTGCACGTCCACACTACCCCTGGTGCTCTTGGCAGGTCTCTCCTACTCCACCTCTGGCCTGGGTCGGCATTTCCTGTCTTTCAGCCTCTGGAGCGGCTCTCACACAGTCCATCCCCTGCAGGAGTTCAATTCCTCTATCCTGAGTTTGTGCTCACTGTTCACACTTCACTGCTCAAATTTCTAGTCACCGGGGAGCCTGAGGCTGTCTCCAGTCAGAGCCGCCCCTCTGGGCAGAGCTGCCAGGAATCAGAGCCGACCTTGGCCCACTGGACTGCGGGTTCCAAACTGTCTCACCTGCTCTCCTGTAGGTCTCTGCAGCCTCTGGGCTGTGCACCCCTGAGTCCAGATGCTTACCGCTCTAATTGGAGGGAACTTGCAGATGTCTCTTGCTCCCTACCCTATCCTCCAGTCTCGCCAATGCTTGAGAATGCAGTCTGCGTTGCCCTCTACTCTGTTGCCATCTTCCCTCCCCCTGAGTATGTATTGTTAGGCTCAGATTACAGAAGAGGAAATTAAGGCTCAGAGAAATTAAGTAATTTGCCTGGACTGTTAAATGCCAGTTTTTTTCCTGTTGCTTTCTGCCTCCTGTACAGGTGTTTGTTCCTGTCCACAGAGTGACGGGGACCCTCAGAGGGCCCAACCCAGACTTGCTAGGGCCAGGTATGCAATAAATCATGCTGGTTTTACTATTGGGTGTGTGTGTATGTATAGGGTCAGGGAGTTTCCTTGTTGCATTGCTGTTCAGTTTCTAAAAGATACAGGGTTGGCAATTTTGCTCCAGAAAGTTCTGAAAATGTTGTAAATTATTCACCTAAAAGATGAATTTTCATCATTCAGATGGAAAGAGAACTGGGTGGGGAGTCAAGATACCTGGGTTCCATCATACCAGTTCCATAAACTGGTGGACTTGAGCAAGCTTGCACCAGTGCTCATGCCCTTATTGGCAAAATGAGAACATAGACAAGGTGACCTCTATGGTTCTAAAGTTTTATGGGAAAAAATATTTCTTAGCACATAAAGTATATATATGTTTACATATATATTTTATACATATACTAACTTCATAAACTGGAATCAGAGAACCAGAGGTATGTGTCTCCTAACTTAGAACTTGAAGCATGTATTGTATTTAGAGAAAAAGTGACTTAGGATGAGAAGACTTGAGCTGGGATCTTCAAGGTCCACTAGTTTCATCTCCTTAATTCACAGATGAGGCACTAAGACTCAGAAAGGGGGAGGTTCTTCTTTAAGGTCACACAAGGATAGTTGCAGGGTACCAGCTTCCCCAGGGAGAGAGGCCTATGGAATGCAAGCAGAGAATGGGGGAAGAAATCCCAGTTGCTAAGTGGCAAAGCTGATGGACAAAGCAACACAAGACAGATTTTGTTTGGGATCTGTGCAGCACTGGGACGTGTTGCCATGGGGATGAGAAAGTGCCTCAGGTTAAGCACAGAAGGGAGAGCTGGGAACAAGGGCAGGGTAGTGGGCTGAGCCTTGCCCTTGATGTTACCTTGAGTCTGTTCTCCAGTGAAAGATTCATAGGTGGCTTCCATCTCTAGGGAAAACTATTCAAAGGGGAGGTATAGTAACTTACGTTGATTTGGGGTTCACCTATGAGCTTTGCTATATGCCTAATGCTTCCATTTTGTAAGCAATCCTATTCACCTGTGGTTTGGGGAAGGTCAACCACTTTTAAAATCTTATTCTGGCCTGGGCCACTCCTGGCCAGGGCAGATCAGGGAAAAATGCTAAGGTTTGAGTCACTGTTTGCAGTCCCTCTTTTCCACTCTTGGAAAATGTCCAGATAAAATGCCCCCAGCTCTGTCTGCCCTATTATGTGAGTCTAACAGCAGGTGCTACTGTCTCAGCAAGGCCTTGATTTTTCAGTGTAGAAAAGGACTGGCAATTAGGAAAAATCCTGATGAAACACTGTAGGCTCAACTGGTAGAGACTTCAGCTTCTCATGTTCTAAGATCAGTGGTGGTAATGGACTAAAAATTTTAAAAAAGATTTTATTACTATTTTCAGAAAGAGGCAGAGAGGGAGACAGAGACATCAATGTATGGTTGCTTTCACCTGTCTCCAGCTACGGACCTGGCTGGAGACCTGGCCTGCAACCTGGTTATGTGCCCTGGCTGGGAATCGAACCAGCACCTTTGGGTTCCCAGGCTGGTGCTTATACAATGAGCCACCAGCCAGGGCTGGACTAAGAGTTTAAAAAGATAAAACCAAAGAGGGTAAGTCCCTGAACTCCCCAAAGAGGTAAGCTCTTATAAATGGTTAAACCTGATGATGTACTAAAAACAGGCACTTTAGAGAATAAAACCTTTAACATAGCTATAGTTGCTTAGGTGTCAGTGGGGCAAGTTGCAATCTTTCATTTATCAGGGAGCAACCTTTGATTACTCCACAACCAGGTAAGAGCCACTCTGCTGTAAGAGCAAACTTTGCTGTATTCAGCCTCTGATGGGGGCACTTTAGCTCCTAACAGGTTAGAGGTATGGGCACCCAATTATGTCAACAGAGAACCACCAGAGTGCCCATCTCAGCAATTAAGCAGCAGTTCACCCCTGGCTGGTGTTGCTCAGTGGATTGAGCCCTAGCCTGGGAATTGAAGGGTTGCTAGTTTGATTTTCAATTGGGGCATGGCTTTGGACCAGGTCTCTAATTGGGGGCACACACAAGAGGCAACCACACATTGATGTTTTTCTCACTCCCTTCCCCTCTAAAATATTTTTTTTAAAAAGCAGTCCATTTAAAGAAGTATCTTAGATATCCTAATTTTCTTAGGTGTTAAGTGTTGAGGTTATGTGGGAGTGTCCTTGTGCTCTCGAGATACATGCTAAAATAGTTAGAAATGGTGATATACCTCTCCCCTAAATGTTATCCTCAGAAGGATAAAGAGTACATAAACAAAAGTGGCATTCAAAATATAGATGTTTATCAGTGAATGAAGTGCTCAAAATATGTACTATTTCAATTAAATAGAAGTTTAGACTAAAAAGTGGGTAATTTTCCCTCAAAACTTGAAATTTGTTGTATAATCTGGCTGAAGCAGTAAAACTATTTGGCCACTAATATGCTAGAAGCTCTTTCTGCCCCCCAACCCCCAAATTAAGATCCCATCACGTATTTCTGAAAGCTATTATTTATTCTGTACAAGGTTCCACTGTACATTAGATGTTCTACTCTTGCTTACACAGTAAACAAGTACACCAGCCCTTTGGCTCTGGTTCATAGGTCTTCCCTGGAGAAGGGTGTCAGGCCAGTTAAACTTAGGGTGTCTGTCTCTGGTGCCTTCTCATTGGGAGCACTGGAAAGCTCCAGACTCCAAGGGGCACCAGCCAGGCCAGCTCCATGCAGCGCTCCTTGCCTTGGGGCTGACCAGCATTATTCCCTGGAACAACAAAGAAGCTTGCCGAACTGATTAGGGCAACATCATGCCCATGGGAAAGGATCAGAGGACCAAGGCAAGATATCTCAAAACACTCAAACTCCAGCCCCCATGGTAGGACTGAAGACCTATGCTGAGGTTAGGTGAGGAGTGGCATGGAGATCCCTGAGAAACTAGGTCTAGGTGGCTCTGAGAAGGTGCAGGCGGGGAAGGAAGGTCAGGGAGAAAAAGTATGTAAGAGGGAATAACTTATAGGTGAGAGAAGCTCTAGGGATAAGGAACTTGTGCTATCCTTCAAACACCTGGGGAGTAGACCAGGGGTGGATTAGAGGAAGTGGGCAGGAAGAACTTGATATACTGTTCTCATAGGAAATATCCTTTTACCTGTTCTCTCCTTCATCTCATTGCAATGCAAACAAGCCAGGGGCTAAGGGCACAACCCCTCTCTCTCCCAACTGGTTTGAATATGGCAAGAGGAAAAGGGAAGTGGCTGAGGGGTATTTCAGGGAGGGACAGTTACCCCCCTGGTCCCCAAATGCTATAAGGCACAATTTTTAGAGGCAACTAGATATCATCCAAAACATTTTAAAAAGTCTCTAAAAACAAAAAAGCAAAATTTGTTAGATCCCAGGTCTACTATGGCTTGACTGGGGCCTGGACGACAAGTACCCAGCACCACTGGGGGCTAGTGTTAGAAAAGTTGTATTTAAAGAATTAAAAAAAAGAAAGAAAAGAAAGAAAGAAAGAAAAACTGGCTTGTACAACATCCCAGCTGTGAGAGGTATGAAGGAGAATATTTCCAGTCTGAAAGCATTATTTTTTAAAAACCAAAAACAGCTTTTTTCAAAGATGTCCCCTGATGTGTCCCCCTGGAGTTAGCAGTGTTAAGAGGGCTCTTGGCTCATGGATGTTTTTCTTGCTTCTGGACCAGTGAGCAGGGTCCAGGTGAGGACCTGCACCAGCATCTTCCGGGGCTCCTCAGGCATGATCCTGTCAGCAGGCTCCAGAGGGCGCTGTCTCCCAGAGGATCTCCTCATAGGCGGCTGTGCTTTATGATACTCTGGAAAAACCGGATGTCAAGCTGAAAACAAGAGAAGCCTAGGGGTACTGAGCCGGCTCTGGTCTGCATGTCCTGTTAATCTTCTGTGCTAGGTGTGGCTCAGAAGCACTGGCTTTCAACTCCAGCCCCTCACCAGGCTGCAGCAACTTCTACTGGGCAGCTTTAGTTCACTTTATTTTTCTCTTATTTGTCAGGGTTTTCTTTTTCGTTTGTTTTTAAAAAACTTAGGGTGTGGGGCCACCACCCTGAGGAAGGGAGAAAGGGATGTAGCTCCTTGCTCCTACATACGGCAGGGTGGACTGGCCAATTCGTAGAAGAGCAAATAGGCGTCGTTGGTGCGCACTTGGCTGGAGAACATGGGTATGACACTGTGGAGAGAGCAGGGAAAAGTCAGAGTTCTGATGAGGGGGGTCATCAGGACACAGCTGATGGGCTGAGAGACTATGAGGGTCTGTCTCTAATCTCTCTAGTATATACCAGGGCCAACCTCTTTTGTTGTCTTCTAGAGATTCTTCAAATGGGTAGCAGACTCAGTGTTACATGGCTTTCTGGCTCTGACCTTTTCTGTCCAGTCAAGATGAAAGCCCTACTGATGGGTGAGGTACAGGTGTCTGACAGCCAGGAAGCCCATCTGAGATGTCTGTCTCTCACCTGGAGTCATTGAAAGTGTACCATTCGCCCGTCACTGGGCTCCGGCAGTATGCTGTGTAGTGGCCTCCCATGGTGGTTCCGGAGTGATTGGACACGGCATACAGGTTGTAAACAGTATGATCTGAGGGAAAAACAAGGTTTCAAGGACCCAAGGCACTCCCTCCTTCTCCTGCCTCTGCTCCCAGTTTTTAAAAGTCACTCTTAGGCAGCTTCCCTCCACCTCTTGGCTTCTCATCTGCATCTTAGATGCCTTGGAAGGCCAAGAGGTGGAGGGAAGCTGCCTAAGAGGTGCCTTGTTTGTCCCCTTCCTGTTGAAAAATACTCACTGGTGTTTTCTGAAGCAAATTCTCTCAAGTCCAGGTCTCTTAGTGGGAAATTCACAAAGGTTGTGAGCTTGCTTGTTCGTATCCTGGATTCTGAGAACCGCTTCAAATCTGGTATTGATGTGCGTCAAGGACAGACAGGGAGGGTGGTAAGAACGGAGTCAAAGTAAAGGAGACTCGGTACTAAGAGGGCAGGCAGGCACCCTTCAGGGAACAGAAGAGCAAACAAGAAAAGGAATGCTATCAAGTCCCCCTTTTTCCTACTCTGTTGGCCTTCACCTTGGCCCCTTATCATCAGTCTCTCTCTAAAGTCAAGTCTCTGCCTTGATGGATCTTGAGGATACGAAGCACCAAGATCTTTGGGAACCTCTGGATGGAGAACTTCTTTATACACCGTGTTCTGGCTCGGCAGCGACAGCATGTCTGAAAGACATGACAAACAGAACTGGAGAGGACTGTGTGAATCCAGGAACTCCTGGGCTGGATCTGTGCTGGCAGTGTCTTCCCAAAGAGCAATCTTGGAAACTGCCATCATGAAGGGTGACTTACAGGTTTTTCATCACCATCAAGCACATCCTCTTTGGTGAAGAGCCTTATGCAGTCCATTAAAGTCACCTCAGGATAACCTCGCTAGGAGAGAAAAAGGTAAAGGTCAGCAGTCAACAACATGAAAGGATAGAAGCGGGAGTTTCAAAAGTGGGACAATAGGGGTGCATACCTTAGCAATGGGCAGTGAAAGGTCCCAGAAGGGGTCAAAGACTGTAGAACAGTAACCACAGTCAGTACATGTCAGGGAACTCTTCAGCTGCCCAACAAAGAGATCTGGGGAGAGGACACATGATGCTTAAAAATGAGGAAGTGAGCACATGATCTGCACATGTCTCCTTCCTCACTGCTCCTGCCTCAGTGTGTTGGACACTGGGCAGAAAAGGGGGCTCTTTGGGAGAATAGTTCTTAGGGCTTTCATGCTCTGCTCAGGCAAAAATACTTAACAGAAAATGCAGGCAAGCCCCCTCCCACCCTGCCGGCTTTCATGCACTTACCCCCAATCCGGCTGTCTTCACGTTCTATGTATTTCCTCCACATCTGTCGCCCTTTCTCCTCATCACTAGGAACCAGAGAGGAAGACACTGTGTCAGAGTCCAAACCATCGTAAGTTAAGGGTCTAGTAATCTGTATCCTTAATGTTAAAAATTCCCCTCAAATAATTACCCACAAAGTAAAAAAAAAGAAAAATCCTTAAGTTCATAAAGTTTTGCTTCCCACAGGTTTCTCTTCTTACTTACGGAAGATGATCGAGGTTCTCAGGGTTGGACTTGGGCCTCACTGTTACTCGGTTTACAGCATTGTGAAGCCCATCCAGAAGAAAGCGAAGAAACTCTTGAGCATCCTGCTGACTAAACCCAAAGACAAGACAGTGAGTCCTCCCTCTTGTCTCAAGAATCTGCTGTTGTTGCCACCCACCCCAGCAAGCATGTCTGCAAGGCCCTTACTTATAGCCAACAAAGCGCGGTGCATATCTCTGGATCTGGGTCTTGAACTCAGATGGGCTCACCACATCATTGAAAGATGAAGTCCATATGGTCTGGATTAGTTTTGCAAACTCTATTAAAAGGAGAGGTAGAAAGTGGAGGACAGGTGAAACATTTTCTATAAGCAACTCTGAAACTAGAATCCCAACAAAGAATAGTCAAAGATGGAACAACAGGACAGTACATATAAAATATAACCACTAGTGCAGAAATAGTAACGTGGAAAAAGTGTCCAGAGGGGAAGCAGGACTGTGTCCATGGATGCATTCCTTACCTTCCATGAGGGCTGTGTGTGCATTGCTACTGTGGCTGAGATCCCGCATATAGAGCCTTCGGAGGCAATAATCTCTCAGCTCCCGGGTATTGCTCAAGCACTGTAGAATGGAGTTCATAAAGCACTGCAAGACACAACTCAGATGCTTAGTATGGGAAGAGACCCTGTCTGGTATCTCTAATTAGTACCAAAGGCCCTCAGATTCATTTACCCCAGAAATGAATCCCTTAGCCTCAAGTTCCATTCCTTGTAAGTGAAAAGGGTGGGAGTGAGGCAAATTCCCCCTGTTGGTGCAGGTGACATAACTGGTTATTGATGACAGAAGTGTATAAAAGGGTGTGGGTGAGCTGGACAGAAGTAGGTGGGAAGTGACAGATGTTCTTGAGGAGGAAAATCCAGGAAAGTGGCTAGGTTGATAGGTGTAAGAGAATTTCCCTTTAGCAGTGTTTCCTGCTGGGGACAGGGAATCTGCTAGAGCCTGAAGAGGACTCTGATTAGATTGCTACAGTTGGAAGAGTAGGGGGTAGCACCAGAAAAGAAGTAGGCTTGAAAGACCTCACCGTGTTCCCAAGGTTTCGAAGACCAGCCAGACCCTGGGCACTCTTAGAATTCTGTAAGTGAAGAACATAGTATATATGAGACTGAAGGCAAAGAGGTTGGGCCTATGCTAGGCTCTCATGTTACTCTCGGCTACTTGGAGCCATTGAGCATCAAGCCACCCATACTAAGCTCTCTTCAATTTTAGTTTACATACCTTATAGGAAAGAGGAATGACTGTCATTTTCAATACACAACAAAAATATTCTTTAGGGCTTTGTTTTCTTTTATTGACTATTTCCCTTCATCTTTATGTTGCTCTTTTTTCTCTGCCACATTGGAGACTGGAGATTTGAACTACAGACTAGGAATTAATATATTTGGGAAAATATTTGATTCCTGAATACAAGAAATTTCTGGTCCCACATCCAGACACTATCTGAAATATCTGTACCCCTATATGTCCAATATGTTAAAGCAACTGTCATAATAGGCACTTCAAGAAGTCTTGAAAAGTTCAATGGCAAACCATCTTAACTGAGTTTAGAGCTTCACCAGGAGTGGCAACCTCAAATTAGCCTTCTATTATGAACGGCCAGAAACAGGTGGCATTCTTTCCAGGTAAGCTCAGCACCTAAGGGCTTATCAAAGCCTGGGAGAATCCTCTCTGCCTGGCTCAGGTTTCAACATCCTGACTGGTCACTGGCTGGGACTCTGTGATGGCATATTTTGATCAGCAGAGCCAAACACCTGGCTAAAGGTGCCACCCTTGCTCTTCTCTTATCCCTAATATGGAGGCTGGTGAGGGGCTTGGAGAGAGAACAGGTGGTAGTGGAGGACTCTGAGTGTGGTTTATCCAGATTAATGGCTAATTGTGGTCCTACCTCCAAGGAATCAGAAAACATCAGGCTCAAAGGGTTCAAGAAGCAGTCTATAGATGAACCTGCCACCCCATCTCTCTGGGGGGTGGTGTTTATTGGTTGGGGGACAGCGGGGAGCAAGCAACTTTGGGGCAATGCTGGCTGGGGCATACTCAACCAGCTCAACCCTGATCAAACATGAGCCTGAAATAACTGAGCTACAATTACTGATGCCTTATGCTGACAGCTCAAAGCTCAGGTGTTGTCAGCACCAGGAGGTGGAGAGGAGAGAGGTAGGCCAAAGGAGGGCATTTTTCAGGAATTGACATGCTAATCCCACAAGTGGAACCCTCCTCACCAGTTATTAGGTCTAACACTAACAGGTAGAGAAGGAAATACATCCAGAAGAGAGACCTGGTTGCCACCAGCAGCTACAAAGAAAAGCCTATTGGCAGCAGGTGGGGTACAAGCATCTTTGAAGAACTGTCAAGATTAGCAATGTATGGCCCTAACCACAAAATTTGAATCTTACATTTCTGTGAGTCTAAACTCTGATGTGCCAGTAAGAGAGTGCAAGAAAAAGAATTCCCCAAAAGGCCTTATCAGCATTTTCAAGAAGACCTAGAGAAGGACTCCCATGGGGCCCAATACAAATATTGTAGAGGTGTCTACATTGCACATTCCGAGCTCAATGTCAAAGCCTGCCCATGACAGAACCCCCACTCTACATGGTTTTGACAGTGCTTTACTAGTGCTTAACCCTTGTGCCTCAGACAAAATGTGTCTAAAAAGTCTGTAGAAGCCAAGCTTTCTATCACTGGTGACCATGCCAACATCCACCAATGTGGGCTCTCAGCTGAGAAAGTAGTCACCACCATTGAGGGTGAGGCATTCCATGGTGTTGACACTTTAACTTTGACCTAGTTGAGTGAAGGTCAGGTAGAACCTGTCATCATCCATAGTTACTATTCTTGAGGATCTAACTCTATCAACGGCCTGGTGGGTGTTGTATGAGGGTCATGCCTTTGTTTAAAACTTCCTGAGTTTAAAACCACATGCTGATTTCTAAGTACTCTATGTAGAAGGTGGCTGGATAACAAGAATCCAAGGGTGGGAGTGGAGTGGAGAGCAGGGCTGTTGTATGCCCAGCCGGATATTTTTCTGCCATGAATAGGTAATCAGGAGCTCCAGGGAAAGTCAGCACTTTCCATTCCAGAGAGGAACAAAATGTCCCTGGAGTGACCTTTCTTACTGAGGAAACAATTTTACCTCAGGGTTAATGAAACAAATGAAAACAGAAGTTGGGAGAGACCCTTCATACCCAGCCTCTCACCAGGAAAGAAGAAAATGACTCTAGCTGGTACACTGAAGCTCTTGTGCAGAGCTGAGAACATTTGGATCAGGAACTTCCTTAGTATTAGCCATCAGCAAACCTAATTTTGACTGTCCCAGAAAGTGGCTGCCACCTTCACAGTAAGTAAACAGATCTGACTCAACTTTGTGTGAAGGAGCGCTGGGCTCAGGATTAGTGCTTTAATGCAGAGGAAACACCTGGGTATGTGGGCCACATAAAAAAGGTTGCTTGAGGTTTGTGTCATCACACTCAAGACCCCAGTAAAGGGCTTTCCTGCTTACTTCACCTGTGCCACGAGAGTCAGCTGTGAGTCCTGGCTGCAGCCAAGGAGACTGGTTGCGGCCCTGGCAGGCACAGTGCATGCACTGCCAACACAGGAGTTGGTGCCTGTTACATAAGATCTACCAAGTGCTGGCCCCCTCCTCTTTCCCTAAGTACAGAACCCACCCTTTAGCTCCAGCTTGGCTGCTTCGAGGTGCCCACTTAGAATTGGGGAGGGCTGGAAAGGAAAAATTGCCCTTAAAAAAAAAAAACAAAAACAAAAAAAAAAACCGGTCTACAATTCTTCTGCCCTTCACAGGGTCAAAGGATCCCTGTTACCAACCCTTTGGGAGGGCACCCTCTGGGATTGGTGGGGATGAGGGAGGCAGCCCCTTTCTGACCAGCCTTTTTTGTGGGAGTTTTGGCCCGCAAAGTGCGGTCTACTGCAAGTTTCCTTTCCTGTCGAGAATTAGTCAAGGTTACACTTTCTTGCACCTGTCCCGAATTGGTGCCAGAAATATAGCCCGAGAATGCCCTGCTGCCAGGGTTAATGGGGAGGGAGAAGGGGAGTGGAAGAGGAAGACTCGGAGGACTCAGGGGCCGAGACCTGAAGAAGGGGAGGGGGCTGCAAGTATACGTGAAATCACCTGGGGTGAAGGCATTTCTTGCCAGCAGGCCCTGGGAAAGGAGTGGTGAGGGCTGGAAGAATTCGTGCCCCTGCTATGGGCCTACAACTGCATCTTGTCTCGGGGCGATGGGAGAGGTGGGCGTCCCGGGGAGTAGGCGGAACCCTAGGCCCTCCACGTGAGGATCCCGGGAAGGAGCCCCATGTACCTTGACTTTGTTGAGCAGGAGCCCCACGAAGGTGGAGAGCAGCAGGGAAGGGGAGAGAGGGGAGCGCGGCCGCAGCTCTTTGGCGACGGTGGGAAAGGGGGCGACGGGGGGATCCACAGGCAGGGTCACGGTGTACGAGGTTCGCATGCTGGGATGCAGGCGGTGGGCTCCGCCCCACGCCTAACGTAGGCAAAAGGAACGCGGAGTAGGGGGGTGTATTGCGCCTTTTCACCGTCTCAATGCCAACGCCAGCGGGGTCGCCCCAGGACACGGTCGCTCTGTCTGTGAATAACCGCTACGCCGAGCAGACCGCACGCTCTTCCGCCTCGGCCTCCTGTGCTCGCGCCGCCAACCGCCCTGGCAACCAGCTTCCCCAGCCTCAGCCTGCTGCTCGGCTCAGCCTCCACAACTTCTGCGTGTGGGTGGAGCTAACCCGCCCCCTGCTCCGCCCCTGCAGCCTAGCGCAGCTCGGGCCGGAGCAGCTGCGCAGCTGGTTCCAGCCTCCCTTGGGTGTGGCCTGGGCTTGGGCCATAGAGAAGAGATCTGCCACCCCTGCAGGAGGACAGGACTGGAACACTGGGATTCAGGAAAATTGCCTTTGAGGCCTGTAGCGGACACGTCCCTAAGACCAAATGAGCTTCCCCTCAAGGCAGCACACAACTCCTACATTTGGGGGCAGAGCGCTGCAGATCATTTTGAGAACCCGGTGCAAGTTCTGTAGTCTCTTAGGAAAAATGCACTTACACAGTTTTGTACCGGCTGGGATGGCGTGGGGCTCAGGCCCTTTTGATCTCAGCATCCACACTATCTGTGAAGGCCCAAGTCCAGGTCAAGAAGATAGCTTTTCAAGGTTTCCAGACTGAGCGCCCCCTCCTCCCTCCAGTCCTAGTTTTGGCCCATTATTGAGAGGCAATGCTCACATTTTATAAGGTCTAATAGGGTCACTGTGCCCTTTGGCCCCAGGTGAGAACATTTTCCGGTCTCTTCTGTCCAATTACGTCCATCGCACAGAATCTCAACTTTGTTTTTTTCTGAAGGTGGGGATAAAGTAACACAACGGTGGGGAAATGGTGCTCAGCTGGTGTAGGGGTGAGGGTGTAACTCTGACCCTAAGGTCAGTAGTGCCTGAAGACCACAGGTCTTTGTGTTTTGTTTCACAGAACCCCCTCTTACCTATCAGGGATCCACACAGAATCTGCATGTCTTGCCTGGGAACATGCTATTTTTAGCCAGTATTTTTAGCATTAAAAAAAAAATACTGAGAGGCAGCAGTGTGTGCTGTTACTCATCTGTGGCCTCCTTCTGCTCCTCTCCACATGCTTATCCTCACATGTATTACACAAGCTCACATGACACATGAGAGCCACATGGGATGTGTTCAGGACATATGTATGGCTGTACCCTAGGCCACCCACCCACCCACAAAAGAGCAATTTCATGCTAATGAGAGGGATGCACAGATGGTTGTCCGCTAGCACTCTAGCAGCGGTGGTGGCAGGGGTGGATAGGAGGCAGGAGCTTCAGAGCTTTCTACTTGGTGATGAAAGAGGGTACTGATGTTAGGATGGGTGATTCCTACAGTCACTGTCCTTGCCCAGTGACAAAACCTGGACCCTGGCCAAAACACAACAGCCTTTTTCTGCATGCATCTTTCTTTCTAATTACAGTCCTACACTGTAGCAATGCTTGCTTTTGATCACATCACTCTTCTGCCCTGAAACATCTAGAGCACCTGACTCTCAAATTAAGTCTAGAAAGCCCCAGGTAACCCTGACTGTGAGGCTGTTTGTCCATAGGCTCCTTCCACTATCACCACCCTCTCTTTACTGATCCCTGCTGCCAACCAACCTGCTCTTATTTCTCTGCTTCAGCATTGGCTTTCTCTCACTTAAAAAACAAAACTGCCACTGATTAAGTACTTAATGCCAGGCATTGGCTTAAGTACTGTAGATAAATTATTCCAGTTAACTTCCATAATAACAATGGTGCAGTAACTATTCTATTTTATAGATGAAGAACCCTAAGCCAGGTCCGCAAAGTTAATAAATGACACTGTGGGGCTTCGAACCCAGATGTGTTCTACAGCAAAACTCACGCTTCTAACAACCACAAGGAGATTTTGGCATGCCCTTCCAGATGTCTGTTAATTACCTCCTTACAAATTAGAGAAGGCTTTGTTTCCCACAAACCTTCGGAACAATTTTCCCTAACGAACTCCACTTAGCTTTAAACATCCCTTTACAACATACTCTTACTCTGCTAGCATTCAGTTTACACTGAATATTTATCATATTTATCTTTGTTTCGTGTCTCTAAATCTTTTTCTGTAATGGTCTTAGATTGTGTGTTGATTTTACTATCACACACACACAGAAACCTCCTCAAGGGACAGGATTGTGGGTTATTAGTAAATAGTGTTGATCTCATCTCGGAAAGGGGCCACACTAGGCTCTGCAGAGCATCATGGAAGTCCCACTGAGCTTCAAAGGGTGGGATGATTCTGGGTTTGCATGTTGAATTAGGGTGCTATAGGGTGCAGTATCCAACAGATGTTCACCCACTAGAGCATTTGGCCTATCTCCCTATGACTTAAGCCAGTGATGTGACTACTCCACCTCAAGATATTCTGTCATTTTGTCAGCATGCTCTCCCTTTTTTCTGGGATGCAGAATGTTATGGACATTGGTGGGAGCTGGACAAAGTGGGGCAGGGGCAGGGCAGATAAAGAAAGCTCTTAATAATGGGAGCTCTTTGAGAAGTCTGGACAGAGAGGAAATAATTCACAAAGTTGTCTTGTCAAGCAGGTCTGCATAACCAACAGAGAATTGTGGCTCATTTCTCAACTAGACAAGCCCCCTTGAGGCCTTTTCTCTTGAATGCCATTTCTTGAAGTGGACTGGACTGGGTAAAGCATATACAGTCTCCTCCTGTATCCATGGGTTGCACATCCACAGATTTAACATCCTTAAATTAAATTTTTTTTTTAATACTGTTTCAAAGTTTCAAAGAGCAAAATTTGAACTTGCCAGTGCAGAGTACTACACTGAACCCACATGAATGAAGTAATATGAAGGCATAACCTGCTATAGCCTATATGCAAATTCAGGTTATGTGCAAATACCTTTTTATATAAGGAATTGAGCATCAGTGGATTTTGGTATCCATGGTGGGGGTGGGAGTGATGGTCCTAGAACCTAATCCCCAGTGGATACTGAGGGATGACTTTAGTCTCCTGGGATCTGAATCAGGCTCTGGCTTTCTCTCTCTCTGACTCAAACACACTGACCTGAGCAGGGTTCATTCTTGTAGCCTGAGGCTGCCATTTCTCAGAGCCTATGCTTGGTCTGCCACCCCCCATAGGATTAAGTAACTTTCTTCACCTTAAATCCTTCATGGCATGGATGGAGCATAAAGACAGAGTTAGCTCTGTAAAGGCAAGACTGAGGGTGTCCTACTTCCTCAGTGAGATCTTAGTGGCCCTACTCCTGCACACAGGTGCTATTATCACTGCAAGAAGACTGGTGGCCTGAGTGACTGGCTGTACTGGTAGGGGTTCAGAGTCCTTACTGGGGGCTGGACAAAGGCCAGTAGGACGCCCTGCTTCCCTGCATCATTCATACCCTAGGAGTCCAAAAGCTCTACTGCTTTAAGCTTCAGAGCAGTCTGGCCTGAACCAGCTGGATTCTAGAGGCCCACACACTTCCTTCCTTTGCTTATACATCTGTGCCATTTTACGTATCCATTGAGGTATGAGGGTGCAGGGGCCTCGTGTACAGCCCTGAGCTCTAAATATAATGTTTGTTTCTATAGCCAGTAGTCAGAAGAGCAACTTCTTCAGGGGTAGGGAGCATTTTGCCAGGCTTGGATTAACTTCTGCATTGCTAAGCCCCACCCCAGCACCACATAACTCATGAAGACATCCTAGGGTGGGGGTGGAGGAGGAAGCAGGCAGGAAGGCGCAGGCACCAATTGAGAAACTGAGTCTGGGTAAGGCAGCACTAAGGCTACTGACCATGTCATAGCCCACAGACAGCCTTCAAGGAATGGAGACATCAGTATCTTGCTGCCTCTAACCACAAGCCACAAACTGAACTGCCCATTATTAGCAGCTGGTACTGGTCTTGGCCCTGGGTCCACCTCTGGCTTAAGGTCTCCTCTGAGTGACCTTTCCTTGCTGTCTACACAGATTCAAACCCTCAAGAAGTTCAGTCTCCTCAATATGGCTGACTGGGTGAGGACAGGCCCTAGGGTCTCAGGCAGCCAAGCTGGATAAACAAGACAATAGGGATGCAATTCAGTGTGTTTGAGTAAACACTGAGCAGGGAAGGGAGGAGAGAGGAAGGTCATACTTCTCACTCAGAAGCTCTAGGGCAGCCCCTGTCATCCTTGTCTCTGCAGTATTTCCCCCTCACTGTATGGTGGCAGTCAAGTCCAAAGTCCCACTCGAGAAAATCACATGACTTCAGTTTATACAATATAATCACCCTGTCACTGAACAGCTGGAACCCAGAGCTTCAATAGATGAGTCAGCAGAGCAGCCTCAGGGGCAAATAGGACTCAGGTACTTGAGTACTTGAGGTTCCTAGACCCTTTGCTCCTAGAAACACGTCCCAGAGCAGAGGACAAGGGTGTGGAAGGGACTGCTTGGGGAGAATAAGCTGGGCCAGCCTCTGAGCCTCAGTCCCTGGCCCTGCATCTGAACAGCAGGTACCTGACCTGGTGACTGCGCTGGAGAGCCTGGGCCAGCCTCCAGCTCTTCCTGGGGATACCAGAAGGTGGCCTGGGCAGGACAGAAGGCAGGGCTAAGGTTGGCAGGCAGAATGCCAGGGCTGGGGAGGGAGCAGCTGGAGGGAGTGGAGTGGAGGAGGATTAGGATGGGTTGTAGGGGTTAAAGCACAGTCCTGGCTGGGCTCTGTGGGAACAGCTTGTCCTTAAGCCCAGGGAACAGGAGAGGTGGGGTAGATGGGGGAATAACCAGATTGGGTGCTTGGGCTCCTGGTTCCCTGCAGGGTCAACCCGCCTGGTTTGGAGTTCCCACTGTGGGTACTAAAAAGCTTTTTCTCTTTTAATACCAGTTTTGAACTATCACATCCTCCCTCTCCAATGTGTCTGCATTTGAACAGAAGATAGAGCCAGGGGCAGCCTTCATTATCCTAGGCTGAGCTGCACTCCTGCACACTGGCATTTTGTTGGTGCACCTGCAAGCATGGAGGGTTATTCAGAATTCCCTCTACCAACTCCGTACTGTGTTTAGTTGAGTCTGAGATATTCTAAGTTCATGTTGGCTGCTATTTGGGTGAGGGGAATGAGTCTAGTTAGAACTACCTACCTTGGGTGGGGATTGCTATTGACCTTCCTACATGAATGCCAACTGTAGTTTAAGTCAGCTGCCCCTGGGCCCCAGAAGAGTCCAGTCATGCTGGATTCTTTCACAGGATGCACTGTTTCTCCCAGGGTTGCTCCCTTCCCAGCTCTAGGCAGCTGCCAAAGGCCAGTTTCCTGTCACCTTTCCCCCTAAGTCTACAGGAACTCTCCCAAAGCACTGCTCTGATTTCAGGTTCTTCACATTCACTCTTGATTTTAGCCTCATGACATCCCTGTGCAGTGGGCAGGGCAGGCAGGGCAGGCAGGACCATTCCTTTTACAGGTGAGGAAACAGAGCTTAGATGAGAAGTGTCCAAGGCAAACAGGTAAACTGTTCCTTCCTGAAGTCACAGCCCATCTCAGCCACAGCTCTCCTTTTCTCGCTACCTATGACACTTGAAAACAATGAGGGTTGCCTCATATTGCAACCATTTCAGTAACTCATTTTCCCAAGTTAAATGTGAGTGCACTAAGGGCAGGGACCAGGCTCACACATCTCTTGCCTCCTGAAAGGGTATAAAGAGAATGAACGTTCACTGAGCACCCACTACACACAAGCCTCTTTCACAAACAACCTTTGTTTCCTCATGATAATCTATGAAGTGGGGACTGATCACTTGCTTTATAGTGGAAATGGTTCAGAGGTTAAGCAACTTCTCTGAGATTATAGTGCTAGTAGGCTGAGCACCCATCAATGGATGGATGAGAAGGTACATCCCTAAATGCAGATGTGACAAACTGGAGCTGGTTTTAGAAAGAAGTGGTCCAGGCTCCATGAGCATGGTTGTTCTCATCTTAGCAAAATGCTTTCAGCTCCAGGAAATGAGGATGAGAGTGGTGAAGAGAGGGGATGCAGGTAAATCAGGACCTTACACCACTGACCCACTTTCCTGGTTGGCAGTATCTTTTTGAGACTGAGCTCAGTATGAAACACTAACTCAGTGGTAGGGCATTATTGGCATCACTGAAATGTGTTGTGAGTTGTTTCTGGAACAGAAGGAGAAATGCTAAGGTGGCTAAATGTGCCCCAGCACAGTTTGCTACTACCCTGAGGTCCTCTCAAAATTCCCTTCACCCTGGCCCTGGGGTGAAGGATGGGGCCTAAATGTCCACTTTGGATGGGATGGAGGGCAGCAGAGTCCAGGGACACTTGGGATATGTCTGTATGGGAAGGAGGCAGAGTCCCAGTGGAGTCTGACAAGAACCCCTCTTCTCCCCAAGGAAAGCAGAGATGGGGTCTGTACTTTATCTATGAAGAGGACATTTTCAAGCATTGGGGTACTTAATTTTTAAAAATTGATTTTAGAGAGAGGAAGGGAAAGACAGAAAGAACATCTGTTTGTTGTCCCATCCATCCATTCATTCATTGTTTCCTGCATGTGCCCTGAGCAGGGATTGAACCTACAGCCTTGGCATATGGGGACAATGCTCCACCCAACTGAGCTACCCACAGCCAGTGCAAGCCTCAGGGTACTTAAAGACGACCTGAAGAGCTTGTGTAAAAGGTAGAGTCCCAGGCACTGTCCCAAGAGAGTTTAATTCAGGGGATCTGAGTAGAGCCCAGGGCTCTGAAATTCCAAGCCCTGTAGGTGATTCTGATGTAGGAAGCCTGCAGACCTCACTTTGAGGAATATACTGCATACCATAAAGAACTCTCCTCTTGAGCAGAATGGGGGGTTGCCCCCTAGACCCCTCTAAGACCTAAGCCCCTCCACTGAGAGCCACTTTCTAATTGCCCCTGAAATGAACCACACCAGACATGCCTAAGTGAATCATACTCCAACCCAAGCATACATTCCTCTGAGAGCAAACATATGCCCCCAAGGCCAGCTCTGTGGTTTCCCATTCCTTTTCTACACCAGCCCTCCAATGTAGCCAACCCTTCCCTATCAGGGTCTGGATGTTCTGGCAGGCACAAACTTCTCTATCTCCCATGGCACTTCACAAATGACACACCAAGGCCAAGACTCTTTAGGAATGTTATTAAAGTTGTCCTCTTGAGACCTTCAGTTATTCCAGGCTTCAAGGTGTATGACCCAAAAGCCCTACCCCTATCATCCACTATTGCTCCATTTATCTGGACAAACCCACTAAGCAACATTTCTTGTGAGGCAGCTATTGTTTAAAAAATGGCACATGTCCTAGGAGTAGGGGACAGGTACATAAAGTAAAGTAGATACAACATCTAACTCTCCTGCCTATATGCTAGCCTATCTATTCACACCCCCACCCCAATCATCCATCTACCCATCCACTGATCTACCCACTCACCATCCATACGTACAATCACAGCAGGCCTGCTGAGCTCTGTGCGCTAGGTACATGGTGAAGGATCTAGAGGTACCATTTCTTTCTCATCCTCAGAGCACTTGTTACCTAATGGGTTACCAAAACTATAGAAAAGACAGAATGTAGTCTGTGCCCCAAGAGGGGTGTGTTCAGGGGATTAGATGTGGGTGAGACCATGGCAGCCCTTGCTCAGTCTCCAGCAGAGCCTCTTCCTTCATTCCAGCCCAGGCAGGACTAGAAGACAGAAGTATTAGATTGTCTAAAGCCTTGACAAAATTTCTCTAAAGACACATGATAAGGACCACTGTCCATGCACCCTGGTCCCCAGCCAGCCAGTGTCAATCAGAGGAGAGTCCCTTTTCTCCAGTGACGAGGCCCAAAAGCTAAGCCTGGCCCCGAGGCTGGGAAATGAATGCCTGAGCAAGAGAAGAGATGAAACCAGAGCACAGAGTCCTCTCTTACCACAGGGAACACTGGTGGTCTCAGGGCCTCATCATCCAGTCCAGGATGGGGCAGGGCCTGAGTGGGACCCTTGCATGTTGGGTGGAAAAGTACAGGGTAAGAATCACCTTGTATATGGGGGTAGCTGAGCACTTCTGGGAGCACTGATGGATTATCATCAAGTCCACCGGCCCTGAAGTGGGTTTCTTGGGGAGAGTGGGAAAGCCTCTGAGCAGGGCTACTAGCCATCGGGGCATCAGACATGCCTAGATGACTTCCTGTAGCTGCTGTGAGGTTTGGAAAGAAAACCTATGCCTTCATTCATCAGTGAAGTTGGGAATCCTTCCTTCTACCTGGTTCTTCTATATCAGTGGGCTGCCTCCCTAGCCCATCCTGGGTCCCCAAAGGGCAAACTCACCATAGTGTCTCGCTCTGGGGAGCTGGGGCAGCTGAGCCCAGGGGCCTGCCCCTTTCCCATCTCCCACAGAGTAGAACGGCCACTGGGTCGGTAGGTGGGGCTGAGGACTTCAGGGACTCGTGAGGGAGGGGCCTGGGTAGGCACCTGAGGTGTGCTGCCCTTTCGACCATAGTTCTCCAGGTAGTCAGACAGGTACTCGGAGCGGCTGGCTGCCTGGTAGAGCCCCTGCAGGGCACACAGCTCCTTGCGTGTGCGGGGTAGCATAGGGCTGCGGCCCAGGTTCCCAGGGTCTATCCGGTAGCTATCTGAGGTCCGCAGGCTGGAGAAATCCCTGACCAGGTCTAACTGACTGTTTGACTTCTTCTGGGTCAGGGTTACCCCCTGGTTGCGGACATTCACGGGCAGGTAGCTGAGGGAGCTGTTGGTTACTCCGTAAGGGAATCCACTGCCCCCGCTGAGTCCACTCCCTGAAGGCCACTCAGTGCTCCGAGTCTGGCTTTCAGCCTTCTTAGCACCCCTGATGACTTCTGCTTTCAGCAGAGGGCGTCCCCTGTCATAGTCCAGGATGGAGGAGGGGCCATAGGTACAGGGACGGGTGAGGAAGCTGGTTGGTGGGCCTGGTTTGAACCCAAGCTTCTCCTTCTCCAGGAAGGAGGCAGCCAGGTTGGCCCTGTAGGAAGAGGGAGTATAGGTGCCATAGCCTGACTTGGCATAAGGGGCATCTGTGTAGCGGGCCGATTCTGTGTAGCGCTTCAGGGTGGAGGAGAGCTGGGACATCCTTCAGGGCTGCACTCAGTAGGGACTGGGAGCCTCATGGGCTGAAAGACAAGGAAATCAGTTGTCAGAGGAGAGGGCCCTGACAGGTGTCAGGCTCCCACTGTACCTGCTCTCCATCCCCAGCTGGCCAAAACCTTAGATCTTAACCAGGGACCACATAGTCCATTTCCATGAGGCTGGCCTGCAACTGAAAAACATGCCTGTGCATTGGCATATGCTTGGGAGCCCTCCAAGCCACACATGGTGGTCCAGCCCAGATCCAGTGAGCTCCCCCCACCTCAGTTCTATGGAAACTCCCCAGAGGGAGGGATGTCACTGCCTCACTCTCTGGACTGAGAACACTGGACAGTTCAAGAGTTAAGACCATTTCCCTCTCTTCTGACTTATGGGATGAGGAGAAGTCTTTTTGGAACCATAGACAGTCTGAGCTGGAATGACCTGCGGATCATTTGATCAGATTCCTGGTGAAGAAAAGAAGGCTCATGAGAAGAAGTAATGGGGGCTGGGAGGAGGTAGAGGTTAGTGAGCATGTGGTGGAGAGGGATCTTGACCTTGGTCTCTAGACTCCATCCCAGAGTCCTTCCCTGGACACAGTCTCCTGATGCAGTGGGGGAATCCTTGTATGGTAGAACCTATGCTGTTCATTGAGCTAAGTCTTCTAAGTGGAGTTAGGGCACTGTGGCCTTCCAGGAGTTCCTTGCCAACCAACAGCCATCCTTAACTGCTCATGGTGATAATGATGTGCAATGGGGCCCTCCTAGCAGCTAAAATCCTGCCATTATAGGTGGAACTATCCTCATAAGTCCTTACAGCTGGGGTAGAGCTGGTGAAAAAACACAGCATCTCTGAATTAAGAAGTTTTGAGGGCTCTAAAGGGTCACCCGTTTTAACCTCTCTGGTGTACATATGGGGAAAGCAACACTGATTTGCCCAAGATCACACATATTAGCACAGCCAGGATTGGAATCCTGGTCTCAGATTTCCGGCACAGTGGTCTTTACACTTCACCTTGATTCGCCCCTCACCATCAAAGTTAGGCTCAGTTAGGAAGCCCCAGAGTCCTCTCATCACCCTAAAAGCACAGGATTTATCTCAATGTAGCTGGAGGGCAAAGATGCTTTGGAGAGAGTAGCAAGGAGGACCAGACCCCTTTCCTGAGGGCCACCAGGGGCTGTTGTGGAGTTTGGGCCACAAAGGACTCTCAGATTAGTGTGCGCAGGGCCTGGTTTTTAACTCTCCTTGTGACCAACTAGCTGGGTGATTTTGCCCTAGTCATTTGGAGCCTCAATTTCTCACCTGGAAAGTGAGTATAACATAACCATCTTGATTCCTGCCTCACATGGTTGTTGTTAGGATTAAATGAGATAACATGTGAAAGCACTCAATAGCAACAGTGGTTATCATCTCCTCCCTCAGCCCTGCTAGGCAACCCTCTGGCCCCTCCCTTTGTAGGCCTATAATAAATTGTGTCGGGGCAGGCTATATCTCCTGGCCTTGGTGGCTTCAGACCTCAGCTCTGCGCACCAAGGTTTCCCCCTGTACCCCCCGGTGAAATGAACTGAGGAGTGGACAGTAGCAATAGTCTAGTTGATTAGCAGTCAGTGGCTTGGGCAGCCCACACCCTGCTCTAGGCTAGCAGCTTAGCTCGTTAGGGCAGAAAGGAGCTGGTGCCAAGCCCCACATACTGAGGGCATGACAGGCAGCACTAGAAACTCAGTTCATACAAGGCTTGGGACAGCTATAGGAGTAGATCAACAGATGGCAACTTCCATATAGGCCCTAGAACAAAACTTCTAAGACTCTGCCAGCAATTTTCAGCCCAGTCTGGCCCACATTTACTGTCTGTCTTTCCCCCAACTGGCCTGGGACCACCTATGCTCATATACTTTGAATGTCCCTTGCCCACTGTGTTCCTACCTCTAGCACAACTTTCACCCCTTTTTAGGGAAGTTAACTATAGGAAGACCTTATTCAGGGTTGGGGGAAAACCACAAGCTTTCCTCTCATATGCTTAACTTTCTTGGGTGCAAAGAAGGAAGGCAGTGAAGGCTGAGGGAGGCCATGGGGAGAGATAGACAGGGGCACGGGCAGCTGGGGCTGGAGGTGGGTTCAGTCCTGCTCTATTTCACTATTGATGAGACCTCCATCAATAATTCAAAGTCATAGAAACTCCAGGTCTCAGGAGCTGGGCTCTGGGACACCTAGCAGCCAATCAGATATTACCCTACCAGGGCACGAGTTCACAACTCCTCTCCAGGCTGTCTCTACCCACCCACACACTAAGGTCCCAGGGAATTGGTATTCTGCAGGCAGTTCCCTGAGCTCATGACCTCTCCTGGCACCACTGATGCTGCAGAAGTGCTGGGGCCATCCATATAAGGTGCAGCTTTGCCGGGACAGACAACTCTGGGACAGCTAATAAGTAGCCCTGGGAAGAGTTGGGGGCTGGAGTAGAGCCACACCTCTGGCCTACTGAGTTGTAGAAGGGCTCCTAAATCCCTTCTTCCCTATTTTCAGTCAGACAGACCTCCCCACTCCTGACTGCAGCCCTGGGGCTGAGGGGTCATACTATCACAACAGCCCCCTGGAAGCCATCTCTCAGCACTGAGAGCTGGCTTACAGTTCCCATGTCTGGAAGGAGGGTCCCTACTGGGGCTGAGGCCTTGAATATGCTTATTACCCGCCCCCTTCATTCTTGAAAAAAGTGCCAGTACCCTTCCCCCTTTCATTCTTGAAAAAAGTGCCAGTACCTTCCAGGTGAGCTGACAGCTTTGGTTGGCACCCCTTGGCATTACCTGGCAGGGCTTACCCTAGAGGCTGCAGAATACACCATGAGTAGGAAAACAAGCCAAGGCCCTGGCAGTATCCTTGCTGAACAAGATAGAGACATGACCGGCACTCACAAGGCTGTGAGTCTCCTTGTTGCCACAGCAGCAGACTGAACTGAATGGCATTTTCACGGGGCAGTGGAAGGCAAGCCTATTGGCTGGGACACCGTCCTTCCCCTCTGAGTCCAGTGTGGGGCCCTTGTTGCCTGGCACCTTTCAGTGTTTACTCAGAGGTGGCAAGTACAGGCCTGTGGCTCCAGGAGATGCCTTCCCAGGTTCCTTCCATTTCAGACAGTAGGGGCAGTCCACCTGCCCAGCTCCACCTCCGTGCCATCTTCACAGAGGTGCTCCCACTCTTCCCAGCTCTGCTAGAGTTCCCCCCTTCTTGGGAGGGGCAGCAGCATTCCTCTCCACAGAGAATTCAGCTTCCTGAGGGGGTATGTGACCCAAGCGGCATCATTTTGGCCAACAGTTATTGAACATGTCTGAGCCAGGTACCATGCTGAGTACTTCACATGCAGCCCTTACCACATGCCTGGTGCTCTTGTAAGTATACTTTGTACAGTGTCCCCAAAATCTTAGTGTAGTTTTAAGCTTAAATTCTTTTGGAAGAAAAATGGCCTTGAGCTTACAAACATCATTTGAAGGTTTATTAATTATTTTATTTTTAAAGATTTTATTCATTATTTTTAGAGAGAGGGGAAGAGAGAGAGGCAGAGAGGGAGAGAGACATCCATGTGTGGTTGCCTTTTGCCTGCCTCCAGCTATGGACCTGGCTGGAGACCTGGCTTGCAACCTGGTTATGTGCTGGGAATTGAACCAGCGACCTTGGGTTTGCAGGCCAGCACCTAATCCACTGTGCTACCAGCCAGGGCCGTGAAGGTTTAATTTTTAACATTAAATTGAAATTCAAAATTTAATTCAAAGTTAAAAAAAATAGACAAATTTAAATAATGAATCATTTAAATAAAGCATTTAGCCTTCATATTTCTGTGGTTAACAGCACCAAGACCTCTGAGGACATCGTGGTGAACTTATTTAATCCTCAAAATTGCTCTAAGCAGTAGGTGCTATTAACAATATACCCATTTGCAGATGAGGAAACCAAGGTTTGTGGAAGTGATATGGAGTTCCCTAGGTCACACTGGGAAGAGTGGCAGAGAACCTGTGTTAGGTCTTCTAACATCATCCTGAAGTTGGCTCCCCACTTCACACCATCCTGAGCTCTCCCTGAACTGACATAGGGTGGAGGACCTGTGGCATAGGGTGGGGCATCACTGTCTAGGTGACAACATGGTGGGTATAGACTCCTACAGGGGCAGCCCCAGCCCTGCAGTTTCCACCGCAGGGGAATGTAAGCTGCAACCTGAGCCCTGGTACAATACTGATCGGCGTCAAGATGGTTCAGGAAGCCTCTATTACATCTGCAGTGCCAAGCTATGTCCCCTGGCACTTGGTTCCCTGGACATGTGCCCCAGCTTCCTACCTTTGCTGCAGCTCAGCTCACTCACCAAGGTACCCAGGCAAGGTGAGTCAGGGGTTAAAAATGAAACCTATGCCCCAGGGGCATCCAACCCCCTTGCAATCTGCCACTGTCATTTCCTGTTGCTTATGTGAAAGGCTCCCTAACCTGCCCAGCCAGGGGAGGACTTGCTTCCAAGGAATCCCAGGCACTCCTGGCATCCAGGATAAGGGATGGGTAATGCCCCACATCCCAGCAGTCTTCCTGGCCCCTCTCTGCCAAAATTTGCTCGGATTTCTGGGGTGAAGGCATGTCTTGTCATTGTCTGGATAGAAAGTCCATAGGTGGGTTTCAGAGGCATACCTCAAGCAGGGTCCAGTCTCATTCCTCCTGCCCATGTATCCAGGACAGATGAGTGAAAACCACCTAATTCTGCCAGCTGCTTGGGAAACTTCACATTGCTGATGTCAGAGATTCCCACAGCCACTTGTGAAAGAATAAGGAGCTGCTGCTGATATGCTGACCTGAGGGGCAAAGTGGGATGAGAGAGGGGCCCTGTCTCCATTTACAATTTCTGATCCTCACTCTTAGCCGATCAGGCACTGTCTGGGCACAAGTGTCAACTTGAGAGTTCAGGGAGGTCCTGGTAGGTTTGAAGGATGCAGATAGAGTGAAGGATTGGTGTGTAGAGGTGTGTCCTTACATCATCCAGGAGATCTAGACCTGTCTACTCATCTCAGGCTCCCAGAAGGCTCAATTGGTGCTCACCACCTCCCAGACAATCACTAGCAGTTCTATCTCTGAGGGGCTAGGAGCCAGTGACCCACCAGTTTAGTCCTAATAGTCTTACACGCCTTGATAGGAGGTCATCTAAAGGAAGTTGGGTGCATTTCTGTCTTTTTTGCTCCCAGTAGCTGCCTAAGTGGTGGGAGAAGGGAGGGAAAAGAGGTAAAATAAAAAGATTGGAGATTAGCGCAAGAGTCCTGAGTGGTTAAAAAGAAATGGGTGGACCCAGGGTGGTATGTCTTTTGGGTGAGTCTTTGATTTGGAGGTGGGAGGGGTAGGCATCTCTACACTTCCAAGAAAAGGCAATCGTAATGGGTCCCCAGGCAGTATTGACATTCTTACATTCCTTTTCCAGCCACCTCAGTTTAAGCACTCTCCTGTTGCCTCCTCTCCAGGGGAGAATAGCTTTCTCTCTCCTCCTGGACTTCATCCTTCCTCTGTCCTTGAGCTATAGGCTTCAGTCTTGCCCACGGTACCCACCAGGCCTGGTGCAGAGGTATTTCAAATATTCCCCAAAACAGACAGTCCAGGGCCCTCTGTTCAGCATCCCTGTGGAGCTCAGGTATTTAAAAGGGGCAGCTACTAACCTGTGTTGCAGGGGCAATGGACAGGATCTAGGGGCTTCTCCTTCCCCAGCTGGGCCAGGAGCGCTGTGGAGAGCCTGGAGGCTGGAGTATGACTCTAGGCTGGGTAATCTGGTGCTCAGGTTACTGACTCTGATATATATAGTATCTTATCTGACCTCACAGAGATGGCTCACTAGCTCAACTCACACACATTACAAACCCAGGAAAAATTAAAGGGGCAGTCCCTCAAGGGGTTGTCCTGATGGGCCCCTGCCAGGCAAGGAGAGTCAAGAGGTCTCTTCGAATGGGGGACATTTTGAGGTGGAATGGAAGAGGGATTTGAGGTGAGACAACTGGAAAGAGGGTAGTGGGACAGGGGATGGAATTGAGGCAAAAACAGGGAGAAGTAGGTGTCAGTCACAGGATTAGAAAAGAGGAAGAAACCATAGGGCTAGTCTAACTCCTTCACTTTTTTTTTTAATAAGATTTTTTGTTTATTATTTTTAGAGAGAGGGGAAGGGAGAGAGGCAGACAGGGAGAGAGGCATCAATGTATGGTTGGCTTTCACCTGCTTCCAGCTCTGGACCTGGCTGGAGACCTGGTTTGTAATCTGGTTATGTGTCCTGGATGGGAATCGAACTAGTGACCTTTGGGTTCACAGGTTGATGCCTTATCTACTGTGCCACCAGCCAGGGCTTAACTCCTTCACTTTTGAGATGGAGAAGTCCTCAAGATGAACAGCATCTTGCTCCAGGGCACACAGATAGTGAGAGGCAAAAGAGACTAGCTCTCAGATTTTCAGTCCAAACTCTTTCAAAACAGGCTTGTAAGCTCTGAAACACTGGGCAAGTCCCTTAAGCTGTCTGAATCTTAGCTATTTTATTTGTAAACCAGGAGCAATAATAATACTAATAACACTATACCTTACTGTTGTGAGAGTTAAATGTTTTTCAATTTCCTGGCACATAGTAAGAGTTCAATAAATGAGAATTATTATTATATTGGATACTTCCACTTATAATTAGTGGCAGTATTTTAATAGCACCTCCCTGGCGAAACTTCCTAGGAAGGGAAAGGCCTTTGTGCTACCCCTTGGAGTGCCCTGTTCGAATTCTGGAGAACAGCCCCTTTTTTTTCTGCATTGGTGTGTCCCGTAACTGGCAAGGGCCAACAATGCTTGCTACATTCCCAGCAGTCCAGCCCACCCAGCTGAGAAGGCACAGGCTCCTTCCTCCTTTGCCTAGAAAAATATAGCAAATGCAGCTCCCACCTAGCTACTAGGGGAAAGCCCAGCTGCTCTAGAATACCTGTAAAGAGTACTCAGCATTCCAAGGCCATGGAACTGGGCTGGGCAGGGTCACAGGAAGGAGCAGGATTCTTAACCTCTCAGGTCTCAGGACTCCTGTTTGCTGTCAGTCTGTTTCTCCTTGGCTCTTTCTGTGGACTGGGAGTCCCTGAAACTGTGCCTCCACCCTGTCTCAGCACAGGGTACTGACTCAGCTCAGGTCATGATGATGCACTTCAGAGGACGCCCTTGTCTGGGTCCTCATTCCAGCCCCTGTGATTACCCTAGTTTGGCATGAACCTACAGCATCAGAGAAGTGGGGTGCCTCAACCCCAGCTCAATCAGCTTTCCTTTCCTCCACCTTAAAGGGTCCAGCTAGGGGACCTTCTCATGCTCACGCCTGGGGAGATGAGCATCTCTACATTCTCCAACTCGGCCCCATTCCAGAAGCACCCAGGTCGGGAAGTAAATTTTCAGAACAGCTGGACTGGGTTGGCCAGGGTTCCTTCACTTGGTTAAGTTACTTGCCTTGGAGCACGGCGCACCTGCTTTTGGTTTGGGATTGGTGAGAATTTCAAAAACGCCTCTTTCTGGTTGGGATTGGTGAAAAACCTTCGCTTCCACTTAACTGCTGCTCCCCTGCCACCCCCATTCCCTTTGGGCAAATTGACCAGAGGTAGCTTCCACCCCCACCGCCAGCCCCTTTAAGAGGAGGGAGGACGTGAGCTGCAGGCACATGTGAGGAAGGGATTGACAGTGGCTAGGCAGCACTCCCAGGCCACACACTACACAGAGCACGGAGACCCGAACCTGACAAGCGGCATTTCCTTGGAACACAATGATCAGCCCCCCGGGCTGTCAGCTGGCAGGCGCCCCCACACAATTGGCATTCGCAGCTGGAGCTCTTCCGCGCAGCTGGCACTTGCCCGGCATTTCTAGTTCCCATTCTGCCCAGGCAATCACTGACACCTCACTTTCTGAGCCTCAACGGCACTGACCTCCGCACCCTTCCTCCCCAGCCTCCAACAGGTGGCACGTACCTGCTTTTTCCCGGAGGTTGGACGAGTTGAGCCGGGCACAAGCATGGAGCTGCGAGTGAGTCCCGGCTGGTATTGGCGCGGCGCAGTGAGTAGCAGTTGACGTAGAGAGCTTCCTGACCTCAGCTCCAGCCCGCCTCTCCCCCACCTCCACCCGGGGCCCAGGAAGGACCTCCCCGACAAATCGGCGCCACCCCGCGGGCAGCCACCTCATTGCGCCTGGGCAAGCAAAGCCACGCCCCACGTCTCGCATCACTGAGATGCGTCACGACTATTGGCTTGTTCCCATTGTGGCGTAATTAGAGCCGCACACTACCTGGTAGATTGTTGTCAAGCCAAATCCAGGTTTTCAATTTTATTCCGACCATCAAACAAAGTAAAGCCGGCATGGTTTCCCCTCCGCTCCCAGGAGGAAGCCCAGCAATTCCAGGCCGGCCCACCCTACTTGTAGGAAAGCTCAGGATTTCTCAGTTCCTTCTCCCATGCTCCACAGCTGATATTTTTGTTCGTTACCGCTGTCCTGAAGTCCCTCTGTGTCTTCTATTTCCCAGAGAAACTGGAGGCAATCAAGGAGACAAATACATAAGTTTTGGCCTACAAACATACCTGAATACATTCTTACCTCTGCTCAAAGTAGGAAAAGGTGTGTCTCGACTTGCTCCAAACCAATCCCTTCTGGATTTCAACCCCTTGTTTCTTTAGGGCCCTCATTAGATCACAGTTTACAGATGGCTATTGACTGTACCGGACACTCTTCTAGGCATTGGAGATAGAGCAGTGAACAAAACAGGCAAAATCCTTGCCATCAAGGAGCTTACATTCTAGTAGAAGCAGCAGGAGAATGATCAAATAGGTAACTATCGTATGTTAGATGGCAATAATAACTATGGAGGTAATAAACAAGGAGGGGGATATAAAGTGTGTGAGTTGTAGTCAGAGATAGCCTCAATGAGGTGAGATTTAAATGACCTGAAGGAGAAGAGGGAGTGAGCCATCAGGATATATTGGGGAAGAATGTTGAAGGCAGAGGGAACAGTAAATGCAAAGGTCTTAAGGTGGGTGCATACTTGCCATTTTTTGAGGAAGAACCAGGAGGTCATTATGGCTGGAGTGAAGAGAGTGAGAAATGAGGTGAAAGAGGGAAGGCAAGGACTTCACTGTGGAGGGCTCTAAGGCCAATGTGATAACTTGGGCTTTCACTCCATCAAGGGGAGCCATTGGAAGGTATTGAGGGACATGAATCTGACTTTCTTTTTGCTGTTGTTAATAAACAAAATCCTTTTAGCATATGAAGGGAGAACAGATATGAAGAGAACCAGTAGAAGCAGGAGACCATTGCAATCACTTGGTGAGAGCTGGCGGTGGCTTGGGTTAGTGTGGCAAGAGGTGATGCAAAATGGTTGGTTGGATTCGGGGTGTCTTTTGAACGTAGAGCCAATAGGTTCTTCCTATGGGTTAGGCATTATGAGAAAGGGAGGGATTTTTGGCCCCAACATTGACAGGGTGAAGGCTGTGGGAGGAGCAAGATAGGTCAGGAACTTGGTTTAGTACATGTTAAGTTTGAGGTGTCTTTCAGGCATTTCAGGTTGTCAAGAAAGCAGTTGGCTGTACAAGTTTGGCAAAATATGGGTAAAAGATATAAAATTGAGAGTCATCAGCATATGGATATTGTTTAAAGCCATGAGATTAGAAGATAACACCAGGGAGCAAGTATAAATAGAAAAAAATATGTGCAAGGACTGACTCCTGAAGCTCTCCAACATTAATAATTGTAGAAATGAGTAGGAGCCATCAGAGGGACTGAGGATTGGCCAGTGAAGCAGGGAGGAAACAAATCCAGGAGATGGTAGTCTGCTGGAGCCAGCAGCAGGAGACTCACAAAGGAGGAAAGATTGGTTGTGTTAAATGCTGCACACAGGTTAAGTAAGAAGAGTCTGAGAATTGGTTTAGAAGGTTGTTGGTGATAAAACCTGACAAGAATGGTTTTGGTGGAGTGATAGGGTAAAAGTTTGATTGTGGGTGGGTTCAAGGAAGAATGGGATCCCTGACTGGTGTGGCTCAGTGTATTGACCACTGGCCTGCAAACCAAAGGGGTGTGGGTTTGATTCCCAGTCAGGGCACATGCCTGGGTTGCAGGCAGGTCCCCAGTTGGGGATGTATGAGAGGCAACCACACATTGATGTTTGTCTCCCTTCTTTCCTCTCTCTCTCTCTGAAAATAAATAAATAAATAAAGTATTTTAAAAAAGAGAAAGGATGGGCGAGGGATGGATACAGTATAGAGAACTCTTCGAAGGAATTTTGTGGTGAAGAAAAGAAAGATACAGGGTGGTAGCTAAAAAGAAAAGGTAAAGTGTGTTTTTTAAATGGCAAAAGTAACCATATGTTTATATACTGCTGAGGAAGAGCTAGTAGAGAGAGGGAACTAATGATGAGAGAGGGGGTGGGCAGAGTAGTGGGAGCAATATCATTGATGAGGAGAAACGGATGGAAGTGAGTACAGTGTGAGGGCCTGGGTTGGTTAGGGGCACAAGGAGTTTATTCAAAGGAAGAAGAGAGAAGTCACACTATCTGGGCCCAGGTGCCGGGAGGTGAATGGATGATGCAGTAGAAGTGGAGATTTTCTCTTGGTGGCCTTTCCCTCTCAATGAATTAGGAAGCAAGGTCAGCTAAGAGTGAATCAAGGATGAAGGAGGAAGGGTTGGAAATTTAGAAAAAGAGGAGGAATTATAAAGTAGCCATCTAGGAGAGTGGTTCTCAAACTTGATTATGTATTAGAATCATCTAGAAAGTCTGTGAAGGCCTCACCCAGAGTTTCTGATTCTGGAGGTTTGGGAGGGCCTGGGAACTTGCATTTCTAATGAGTTTCCAAATTTCCCCCCTTTAAAAAGTGAAAATCTTTAGCTTAGGCTCTAGCTCTCTCCTCTTCATAGTTCTCTTGGAAGTGTTGTGAATGCTGTATTTCCCCACTTCCCTGTCTATGTAGATCCTCATGTCTTTTACCTCTCAGACATCAGGAAACCTCTTTCTGAGCTTCCACCTGCTAACTCCAGTGGGCTTTTAAAATTGTAATCAGTTACTTGACCTCCTGCAAACTCAATATCTCCAACCACTCCCTTCTTAAAGTTTTCTCTTCCTTTAGGTTTTGAGACACAATGCTTTTCTGTTTTTCCTCTTGACAGCTCCTTCTCATTGTCCTTTTTCTCTAATGTTTCTTTACCCTCTTTATTTTAGAGTGGCTTATAGCACGCTGGCTGTTATGCAGTAGTTCACCTTATCCACAATTTTCCATTCTGTGGTTTCAGTTACCTACAGTCAACTGTGGTCCAAAAATATTAAATGGAAAATTCCAAAAATAAACAATTCATAAGCTTTAAATTGCCCACTGTTCTGAGTAGCTTGATGAACTCTCATGTAATCCCACTCCAACAGGCTCAGGATGTGAATCATCCTTTTGTTTAAGGTATCTGTGTTGTATACGCTAACTGCCCATTGCTTGTTTAGTAGCTATCTCAGTAATCAGATTGGTCACATGTATTGCAATATAGTAGTGCTTGTGTTCAAGTGACCCTTATTTTACTTAAAAATGGCCCCATAGCCATTCACATAATGTTCATTACAATATATTGTTATAATTGTTCTATTTTATTATTAGGTGCTGATCAGTTACTGGGCCTAAATTATAAAATAAACTTTATCATAGGTGTGTGTATGTATAGAAAAAAACTATAGGGTTTGGTACTACCCCTAGGTTTCATCATCTACTAGTGGTCTTGGAATGCATCCCAGGCAAATAAGGGAGAACTGTTATATGTGCAGATTGTAGATTTCCTGAAATATTATCTTCTATTTTTAAAAAAAAATTATTTATTTTTAGGGAGAGGGAAAGGGAGGGAGAAAGAGGGGAGAGAAACATTGGTTGCCTCTCGTACATGCCCTGACCAGACACCGAACCCACAACCCAGGAATGTGTCCCCACTGGGAATTGAACCAGCAGCTCTTCACTTTGTGAAACAATGCACAACCAACTGAGCCACACCAGTCAGGGCCTGAGATATATTCTGATTCCTCTGGTTACTATATCTGATGCCTGAAACATTTATATTTGTTCCTTCATATGTTAAAAAAAATGAGGTTAGCCCTGGTTGGTGGCACAGTGGATAAGGTGCCAGCCTGTGAATCTGAAGGTCACTGGTTTGATTCCCAGCCAGGGCACATAACCAGACTGCAAGCCAGGTCTCCAGCCAGATCCATAGCTGGAGGCAGGTGAAAGGCAACCATACATTGATGTTTCTCTCCCTTTCTGCCTCTCTCCCTTCCCCTCTCTCTGAAAAATAATAAATAAAATCTTTAAAAAAAAAATGAGGTTAGTATCAATTGTAGAATTGATTTGAGAATTAAAAGAGTATTAATACTCATTTAATGAGTTAATACTGATTTAATGAATATGCACGAAAAAGTTACAGTAATGCTCTGCACATACTGACTGTAACATCCATCACTCTGATCTGCTACCCATCAGTTACTACTTTTATAGGTCAATGATGCCAAAATCTGTATTTTCAGGTAGACCTTACTCCTGAGTGTCATTTGTAATTACTCAGCTGCCTCCTGACACACCCTTGGGTGTCCTATCAGCATCTCAACCTCAACATGTTTACCCTTAAACTTGTTTTCTACTCAGTTTGCTCCCCTTGCTTTATTCCCCATCATCTATTAAATTTCTTAGCCAGAAATTTGCTTGTTTTTAACTTTTCCCCTTCCTTAATTTTTATAGAGATGTTATCTTAGTCTACACACTCAGATACGCAGGAAACAAAAGCTTTTTTTTTTTTTTTTCCTGCAACATCTCCATTTTTGTTTGCAGTCAGCCCCTGTTCTACTGAAAGCACTGGACGCTTGGTTTCAATCAATTGATGGAAGCATCTCTCCTTTTTCCAGGGATTGCCTTAATTCTGGGAGGAGGTCTTACATATATTTGTCCAAGCATTGAAGAGTGGCTCCTGTTATTAAATGGCCAACCAAGTCTCCAATGAGGTGTCTCCTGCCTGGTTCCTGCTTACATGACCTCCATATGTTTAGTATCTCTGCTACCTCTAGGTCACTCTTGGACACATGGACTCACTGCTGTCAGGTCTGATAGTAGCCTGAAAAAATGTGATCTGTCCAAAGTTCCAGCTACTTCCAAAATGGGCTACATTCTGCAGTCATTATGTCTTTCTGGGACCTTGTCTCCTTCCCAAGGCTCTACCCAGGATGGAGGAGCGGAGCTCCATTGCTGTCAGATCTTGAGAACCTTCTTGGGGGTTTTGCTGTCTCTCTATGCTTAGGTCCCTAAGGACAGAATCCAGCAATGTTACCCAGTGGTAATATCACTGGGAGGCCTGGCTTTACCCACAATATTTTCTCCCTTCTGTTTTATTAAGGGCCTAGGCAATTGAAATTCAAAAGCCAGAAGTGGCTTCCCATTCCCGCTCCTAGTTTTTGCTGTCACATCCTCTCATTGAGGTATAAATACAAAAGTGTGGCTGCTTAAAGTGGGACTATAGGGGAAGGGGGAAGCCAAAAGAAACCCATATTTAAAAAATATATCCTCTCACCATCATATTCCCTGCATCTAGGGATACTGTACCTTATTGATTCTGTCTCTTTTCCCCTAAGAGTCCTCTATGTCCATCTCCATTGCTTTTGTCTTATTTGGAGTTCTAGTCTTTCTATGTTTCTCTTTCTTTGGCAATATTCTCTCCCCAACCTTGAGAATCAAGTTGCTGAAACAATAGGAAGTTTTGCAGTTGACTCATAAAATACCTGATAAATTTATTATCTTCAATAATATCAAACATTAAAATTTAGCATACTAAATAAAGGAAACATTTTTTCAAATCTCTCCCAGCCATCTTTCCTCCATGTTTAGGTTCACAAACCTCTTTACCTCCATGCCTATCATCTTTGACTGTATTCCTAGCTCTACATCCCTCCCTTCTTTCCTCACCTAAGACTCAGCTTCTTCACATTCTTCTCCCTCTTCTTCATCAGTATTTCCCTGTCTCTAGGAATAATCACCCTCAGCATAAACCATGCTCTAGTAGTTTCCATCTTAAAAATAAGCACACTTTTCTTAATCCCACCTCCCACACCTAGTCATCACTAAACTTTCTGGAAAATAAGTATGCACTCTCCCATTCATTTGCACTCGTTCGATCCAATCTGGCTTCTGTTACCACTACTCTATTAAACTGCTCTTATTAAAGCCACTATTCTATTGCTGCATCACAGAACATTAAAAAATTTAGTGGCTTTAGACTATTAATGGGCCTCATGTTACTGCAGTTGATGGACTCAGCTGAGAAGTTCTCATGAGGTTGTAGTCGGCAGCAGCTGGGATTTTGCCTCATCTAAAGGATCAACTGAACTGAACACCCAAGATAGTGCACTGATACAGCTAACAGTTGATGGTAGCCATTGGCTAAGAGTTTACCTTGGGCTAGTGACTGGAGCACTTCCGTGTGGCCATTGTGTGACTTGGGCCCTCAGAATTGCAGCTGGGTTCCAAGAGGATGTGTCCCAGGAGTGACTATTCCTGGAGGACCAGGTGGAAGCTGTAAGGCTTATGACCTGAGTCGGAAGTCATGCAGCGTGACTTTTACTGTATGTTATTGATTACAAGTAAGACACAGGTCATGTTGAAGAAGAGTATAAAGAGGTCCTCTGTGCCCTTCACCCAGATTCTCCCAGTGGTAACATCTTACATAACTTTAGTCCAACATCAAAACAAGGAGACTGATATTGGTAAAAACTATAGACCTCATTCAGATTTCACCAGTATTCTTAGTTTTAACTCTACATATATCTAAAAGTCACCACTTCTATTTTTACCACTATCTTTTGGTCCAAGCTGCCATTATCTCTTTAGGACTATTGCATTATCTTCCTAATTACTTGCTCCTATTATTATTCTATTTCCCATAAACCAGCAAGAGGGATCTTCTAATAACATTTTTAGATCAAGCCCATTATCACTTACCTGCTGTCCTTAGAATAAAATTCAAGTTCTTCACCTTTGAGACCTGATTCTCATCTACCCCTTTAGTGACATCTTGGACTGCACCTTCCCTGGACACCTTGAGTGTGCTCTTACTGTTCCTGCTGCCTGGGTGCACTTTCTGCAGCTCTTCAGGTGTCTGGCTTCTCATCTTTCAGGTCTCAGCTCAATGGCTCCTTCCTCAGGCTGTCCCTGATCCTCCTACCTAAAGCACCATCCACCATTCTTGTATTGCCTCCTGCATATAAATGATCCCAGTCTATAATAATCTGATTTATTTCTTGGTTTACTGGCATAATGTTCACTTCCTATGCAATAGGTTTTTCTTTTTTCTTTTCTTTCTTTTTTTTTTTTTGAGGTAGGAACTTACTTGTATCACTCACTATTCTATTCTTACTATCTTGCACAGGTAACCACACTCTGGCATGGAATGTGCACTTGGTAAATGTTTGAATGACTGTTGACTTGGTTAGGGACTCTGATATAATCTAAGAGCTACTATATCAAACAGCAGTTGTGAGTTGCCCACAGGAGAGCTAAGGCTTTTTCCTAGACTGAATGTACAATGGCTTCTACTCCCTCTTCCCATATTTTTCAGGATATAGAAGATATATTTTTTGTAATCAGCTTACAAAATAGTAGAGTATGCTTTTTGTGTTAACTCCTACTCATGACTCCTCCTCTGGGAAGCCCTTTAGCCTTGCAAAGGTGTCTACAAATACACCTCAGATAGCACTTTATTGAGGTAAAATAAATTGATGAAATTCACCCAGTTTAAGTATGCAGTTCATGAGTTTTGACCAACATATACACTTATATAAGCATTCCTAAAAGTTTCTTGTGCAGTGGTTGCTTCCTCTAAAAATTGTGGTAAAATACACATAACATGAAACTTACCATCTCTAAGTGTGCAGTTCAGTGGTATTAAGTAAGTATAATTACATTGTTTTGTCATCATCACCACCATCTATCACTTGAACTCTTTTCATCCTGCAAAACTGAAACTCAGTACCCATTAAATCATAATTCCTTATTCCTCTATTTTCCTAGCCCCTGGCAACCACCATTCTACCATTCTACTTTTTGTCTCTATTAATTTGACTTTTGGTTTCTTTTTCTTTTCTTTTTTTTTTAAAGAAAGGCAGACTGCCATACACAGTGCCTCATTTGGTTGGGTCTGGAGTCTTGGAAGTTGACTACTCTACATTTTCCTACAAATGGACCTTAAGAGTTTGTTTGGAGGTTCTAGCAGGGGAGCGCATCCTGTTCAACTGAGTGCACAGCTTCGGAGGGGGATGTACATGGAGTGGTGAGGGAGGAAGGGGACACCCCCCTAGCCAGCCAGATCAGGCAAATTAACCCTGGCAATCAGTGGGGTGGCAGATGCTGCAGCCAGATTGCCCTCACATCTGGTTTCATTTTTTAATTCTGCTAAAAAACACATGTGAAATTTACCATCTTAACTAGTTTTGATTTTTAGCATGTTTATTGATTATGCTATTACAGTTGTTCCATTTTTTTCCCTTTCCTCCTGCACATGATAACCCCTCCCCTTAGTTCATGTCCATGGGTGATACATACAAGTTCTTCAGCTTCTCCATTTCCTTTGTTAATTTTTAAAAAGATTTTTATTTATTATTTTTAGAGAAAGGGGAAGGGAGGGAGGAAGAAAGGGGGAGAGAAACATCAAAGTATGGTTGCCTTTCACCTGCCTCCAGCTATGGACCTGGCTGGAGACCTGGCTTGCAACCTGGTTATGTGTGCCCTGGCTGGGAATCAAACCAGCAAACTTTGGATTTGCAGGTTGATGCTTTATCCACTGTGCCACCAGCCAAGGCTTCCTTTACTATTCTTAAGATCCCCCTGTCTATTTTGTACCTACCAGTTATGCTTCTTTTTTTTTAATTTTTATTTTATTGTTGTTGTATTACATCCATCCCCTTTTTGCTCCCCTCTGTCCCCCTCTCCACCCACCCAAAGTCAATCTCACCTGTTGTACATGTCCATGGTTCCTTTATACTAAGCTCTTGTCTAAACTGATCCCCTTTCTTGCCTCTGCCTGCCCCCTCCCACCCTTCCCCCAACCCCTTTCCCCCTGACCACTGAAGGCCTATTCCTTGTATTCATATACTTGGTTCTGTTTTGCTTGTTGTTAGTTTTGCTCATTACTGTCCCTGTAATAGGAGAGATCATATGATATTTGTCCTTCACTGACTGGCTTATTTCACTGAGCATAATACTCTCCAGTTCCATCCATGTTGTTGCAAAGGGTACAAGTTCCTTCTTTCTTTCTGCTATATAGAACTCCATTGTGTACCCAAGTTTTTTGATCCAATCATCCACTGATGGGCACTTAGGCTGTTTCCAGCACTTGGCTATTGTAAATAGTGCTGCTATGAACATAGGTGTGCATAGGTTCTTATGAATTGGTGTTTCAGGATTCTTTGGGTATAGTCCAAGTAGTGGAATTGCTGGATCAAAAGGCAGTTCCAATTTTAGTTTTTTAAGGAAACCCCATACTGTTTTCCACAGTGGCTGCACCAGCCTGCATTCCCACCAACAGTGTACGAGGGTACCCTTTGTCCCGCATCCTCGCCAACACTTGTTGTTTGTTGATTTGTTGATGATTGCCATTCTGACAGGTGTGAGGTGGTATCTTATTGCGGTTTTATTTGCATCTCTCTGATGACTAGTGATGTTGAGCATTATTTCATATGCCTCTGGGTCCTTTGTATATCTTCCTCAGTGAGTTGTCTGTTCAGGTCCTTTGCCCATTTTTAAATTGGGCTGTCTGTCTCCCTGGTGTTGAGTTGCATTAGTTCTCTATATACTTTGGAGATCAGACCCTTGTCTGAGGTATCATTGGCAATTATGTTTTCCCATACAGTTGGTTCCCTTTGAATTTTGCTGATATTTTCTTGAGCTGAACAGAAACTTTTCAATTTGATATAGTCCCATTTGTTGATTCGTTCTTTTATTTCCTTTGCCCTTGGTGAAGTATCAGTAAACATATTTTTGCGTAGGATATCC
>PVIW01008620.1:0-59207 GCA_004026585.1 Noctilio leporinus
TTAAGGAAACCCCATACTGTTTTCCACAGTGGCTGCACCAGCCTACATTCCCACCAACAGTGTATGAGGGTTCCCTTTGCCCCGCATCCTCGCCAACACTTGTTGTTTGTTGATTTGCTGATGATTGCCATTCTGACAGGTGTGAGGTGGTATCTTATTGTGGTTTTAATTTGCATCTCTCTGATGACTAGTGATGTTGTACATGCTCTTTTTTTTTTTTTTTTTTTTTAGAATAACAAAAAGTATTTTACTACAACTGAGGATTTACAGAAGTTTCCAGACAATCTGTATAAAATGGTTACAAGCTTTTTCTTCAAGGAAGGATTCTACATTCGACAGCAAAGTTATAACTTTATTAGTGAGAATCATGACATTTATTTGGTGTTCTCATTTTGTAGTTCAAACAATCAAGCTTGTCCATCTATAGTTGCTAAATAAAGTTAGACTTGGCTACCCTATTCCAAAGAACTAGTTAACTGCTTTTAATTAGATCAGCATAAAAAAAGGGGAAAGGAGCCCATAAAATTAAAATAAAACTACCAACAAAACTACCCCACCCTTAAAAAAAAGAAAGACAGAAAGAAAGAAAAGAAAAACAGCCATACCCCTGCATGCAGCCCTGACAACTACCTTCACTCACAGTGCTCTATACTTAAACCATGATGGGGAAATGAATGGAAGCAGAGAGGGGCACAGCTTTTAAAGGTCACAACCATTCAGCTCAGGCTCTATAACAGCGAACCAGGACAAGACATAGCTTTGCATTTAATCACCAAAGGACTGAAGCTGTGGGGCTTTTATTCTGTCATGTTTCTAAGACTGTGTCCATTAAATGCAAACAGAAGAGGAAAAAGTCTTAGCAGAACAGAAGTGATGCGCACTTGATGATTAGGTCGATTTAAATATTATTCATAGCCCACAGCCTAGTCCACGCTCTGGCTGTTTCCTGGGGACCTGGGCTTGGGTGGCCTCTTGCTGCTCCACTGCGTCTTTCCCTAACGGATCCACTGGGGCGGGAGCACTTGGCAAAGCCTGGATGGATAGTGGATCTGTGGTGCAGGGGACCACTTATCTTTCAAAATAGCTAACCATCTTCTTCCCAACTTATTTACGTTAAGATGATAACTGTTGGCCATGAAACGTACTTTAGGTGCTAGAAGAAATAGTTCAAGTTGAAAGGTCTCTCCCTCAGAGGGGGAATCCTGGGGGCCAGCAATGACCACGTGAAGATAACAGGCGTTGGTTGCTCTCACCTGGTTCTGCTTTAATGATGGGTTTCCTTGATAATCCCATGGGGCAGCCCGGCCATCTTGTCAGACCCCCAAACTGGGTCCTTTATTCTCTAAACACTTAAGAATTCAGGAGCAATGCTTCCAATAGGAAATCAGACCAGCAGTCAAGGTCATCTGTAATGGCGACGCAGTATTTTAAAAGTTTATGGGAGGTTGTTATTGTTATACTGCCCCTTTTATGTTTATTTATTTATTCAGCTGCTGCTGCTGCCTTTCTTTCTTTTTTTCTTTTATTTTTTTACCCCCTGCTGCTCCTTAAATGCAAAATTGTGTACTGCTTAGGGTACAGTCTGTTATAAGATGGGTAAATTCCAGGGATTAACACACAGAATGGTGACTGGAGTTATCAATAGAGCATTGTATACTTGAAAATTGTTGTGAGAGAAAAGCTTTAATGTTCTCAACCACAACAGCATGGTAATGGTGTGAGGTAAAGAGTGTAACTAACCTTCTTGTGGTCAGCATTCTGCAATATATTCATGCATCAAATCATCACATTGTATGTATACCTTGGACTTGCACAATATTATATGTCAATTATATCTCAATAAACCTGTGGGGGATCAAACAAGCAAAATTGTGAACTGTGATTCCTTCAATGGTGATTTACATATAATGCAGAGGGAAGAATAAAATAATTTAAGTAATGCCCGATTAAATAAATGTTAAAGAGGAAGAGTGGTGAAGAAAAGGAGATTACAAAGTAGGTGGGGAAGTGATCTGTGGTGACAACCATGGAGAGGAATCTCAAACATGGGCAATGCATTGGTGGTCCACAGAGAGTCTGCTGGTGAGAGAGTTCAGAATGGACTAGTTCAATTACATGGAAAGAAAAGATGTTGATGTTAAAACAGGGTTTATCTTCTTTTCCAAGCCAGGACCCACGGAGGGTGAGGCAGGCGGCCACCAGGTCAGAGTAAGAGGGAGAGGGAGAGGGTACTTCTTAGGGCTCGATCTGGTAGCTGCTGCAGGGCTCTGGGATCCGGGCTCCTTTGCACCCCTCCCCTTCCAGGGGGTTCACCTGGTGGAGGTTTTCTGCAGTGACAGAGCCAAGGGGGTATGAGAACATGAACTCTATCAGTGAGTTACATCAGCAGTTCCCAGTTCTCACCTTTCAGAGCAGAACAAGCTAGAAGCAGGGGGATTCAGACAGAAAAAGACTTGGAGAACATTATTGAAAGCAGCCTCAAGACCCACAGCTTGGGTGTTGTGGCTTTTCAATGCAACGGTGGGCAGCAGTGGAGCCACACTGCATGCTGTTTATTATGTCTGTATACCCTTAGATTTGGGTTATTTTAAGACCAGTGGGATGAGACTATCCGTTTACGTCTGAAGACACCGAGGGAGGGATAGAGGAGCACAGGTAGTTAGCCGATGAGAGTTGGACTAGGTGTCCCTTTTTTCCCCCTAAAGGATATTATTAATGAAGATTATAAAAAAAGAGTTGGTTGAGAAGTCCGAAGTGAACAGGAATCGAGCTTGAAAGTGAAGTGGAGGAAATATTTGAACAAGAATGGGATCTCTCTTACTCACGAACTCAAATATCCATAAATTAGAAGTGGACCTGCCAGGTATTGAGAGATGAAGAAGACCAGGGACTCTGTTAAAGGCATCAAGCAAATGCTGGGTTCACCACGCCAAGGGGTCATACCTGCTGCCCAGCACAGACCCATGGTCATGCCTTTCTTCAGCTCCTTTTGTGAAATGCTTGTGATGTGTCACAAAGCTCTCAAAATACTATTTACATTTGCTTAATAATTGCTTTGGCTAAATTTTAAGTATACTCTGAGTTCACTGCATAACAGAATATATTTAAAAGATGCAAAAACAATCTCTCAAGGTTTGAGAGGCTTTTAAACAACACTTGCCTTCCTTCTAGTGAGCACTGGGTGGAGCTCTTGTCTAGAGTGAAAGTTGGGAAGAAAGGGAAGCTACTTTAAAGAGTGCATTTATGGAATTTTCATCCATTTAGTCTCTCTCTGGCACAAAAGTCATCCAATTTTTTCACACACACACACACACACATGCACGAAATAAAGAAAAAAAATAAGGAAGAATAAGTAAAGAATGACAGGAACCATAAACCAGTAATAAAGAAAGATGTGAGAAGCAGGGTACAAAGAGAAAAATCCAGGAGTTGTGAACGGAAAGCTATCGTATTAGCAATAAATTCAGCTGATAATGAATTTAAGTATCACTAGGGTCTAAATCCTCCTGCATACTTAAAAAATCCTGCTCTTAAGCAAGGTAAATGGCTCTTTCTTTCGCCTCCAGGTGTTTTCAACTGGCCTAATCAACAAAAAATCCAAATTGGAAAGGGTCATTGCTCCCAGCGCCTCTCCACTGCTTTCTCTACACAGGCTGTCCGCCCAGGCCCCCTGCACTCTCCCCGCTGTGCCTGTCTCTGCCACCAGGGTAGGACTGTCCCGGGGAAGGGCACCTGCCCTGCATAGCTGCCCTGCACGTGCCTGGTGGTTCATGTGGTTTGAAGAGAAGTTGGGAATCGCATCTTGGCCCTGGGTTCAAATCTTGTTTTTACAATTAAGCATTTTCACTATTAAAATATTGAGGATATTTGAATACCTAGACCAAGGAAGTAAAATAGCATTGGTAAGTTGATACAGTTTAAATCAGAAGCGAGAAATTATTTGAAAATTATGTAATTAATTCAGAACCTTTGAAGTGTGGCCCAGGCAAGAGCATTTTTAAAAGCTCCGTGCACGTTTCTAAATGTACAGCCAGATGTGAGAACCGGTGATCTAGACTGCACTGGATTCAGGGAATGCTGGCACTTTAGCTCAGGGCTTCTCAAACATGCGCGTACTTAAGGAACCTTCTCTAAGCATCTGCTGTAGCCTATAGCTGGTGTCCCTCTGTTTTCCTCCTCATCCCTTCCTCTCTCTGTTTTCAAATTTCTTCCAATAAGCTCAGCAGTTACTAGTTAACAGAACAACCCATCTACCAAAATCATGTATTCAATATTCCAATTTAGATTTTATAGAATATATATACATATATATATTTATATATACACGTGTGAGTGTGTGTGTGTGTGTGTTCAAGCTAGAAGGCTCTGTCAGGTAAACTCTGGGCTAAAGCATTGTCCCAACATGTCTAGGTTGCAGGTTTGATCTCTTGTCAGAGCACGTACAAAAAGCAACCAATGAAGCATAAATAAATGAAACAACAAAGCAAGATCTCCCTTTCTCCACCCCCCACCCAAAACCCCTATGTATATATATATGTGTGTGTGTGTGTGTGTGTGTGTGTGTGTAATTTTTTTTTTTAAAAAAGAATGCTGGAAAAAAAAAAAAAAAAAGAATGCTGGAAGGACCTAGGTGAAAGTAACTAAGTTGTTTATATAGAGCTCACCTGGGGTGGGGTTTAGGAATCTGCATTTTACCAAGTGTTTTAGGTGACTCTGATGCAGGTGATCCTCAACCCATCACTGAATACTCTAACAAAACGGCAATTCCTAAGGTCCAAAGACTCAATAATAACCAAGGAATATTTATGTTTTAAGTACTTATTATATAGCATTTACTTTGTGCCTGAAACCATTGTAAGAGAATTAAAAATAACTAATAATAATAATAATCCCTATTTCAACCTTAAGAGATGAAAAGTGTTGTTATCCTAAATTTTACAAATGAGGAAACTGAGGCACAGAAATGCTAAGTCACTCGCCCCATCACCTATAGGTAGGAAGTGGATTTGCACCCAGCATTCCAACTCCAGAGGCTGTGCTCTGAAGTGCTCCTCCCACCCTTTCCACGGATGGGTGTAAGCAAGTGCACATTATTCCCAGCTTGATTTTTGCCGAGCCCTTCCAAGGAGCCTGAAAGGAAAACAGGTCTCCATGACTGCATGAAACACACAGGAAATATTTTATTAGCTTCCAGATGGAGAAAAGGGTAGAGTGAAAACATCTCAATAGAAATCCACGGCCCTTCTCAAGGAGCCTACTCGGGCGCTTGCAGCCCCCCAGTCGTGGTAGCCCCTGTAGTTCCCCGGCCTGAGCAGGTACTGCCGCCCCAGGTAGTCGGGCATCTCGTAGAGAACCCAGTAGCCCTCCAGCACGTGCAGGGAGTGGATCTCATTGACGTGGAAGCGGCTGTAAAGCAAGAAGCAGTCCTCCGTGAACTCCACCATCTGGCCTCTGTAATCTTCCCTCTCGTAAAGTCTGATCCTGTAGGAGCTGGTCTGTGAATTCAGCAATCAGCAAACAGGGAAAAGTCAGAAAACTCAGCCTTTAGCAACTAACCATACACAGTCCTGGGGCAGGGGGCATTTCTTTGTCTTTTCTATATCAAATGTGACCAAGTTCAAGAGTTTCATCACCAGAGCTGTTGTGTACAGCTGGATGGGTTATACAATGTAAAACTCAAGAAGGCATATAGATCATGATAGTGGTGCTCCCTAGAGTTTTTTGTTTTATTTTGTTTTTGTTCTTGTTGTTGTTGTCATTGTTGTTTTTTAAGAGACATCAATGTATGGTTGCCTTTCATCTATCTGCCTTTAGCTGGGGACCTGGTTGGAGACCTGGCTTGCAATCTGCTTATGTGCCCTGGCTGGGAATCGAACCAGCGACAGTTGGGTTGGCAGGCTGGTGCTTTATCCACTGGGCCACCAGCCAGGGCTCTCCCTAGTATTTTTTGAGTCACAACCTACATCAACCATACTGGCTCTATTTAGTACATCAACCATACTGGCTCCTCATTCTTAAGTTGCAAATTTTATGTTCTTTTGCTCTCTCCTTCATAGATTGTGGCAGTCTGGGGCTCTCCATGTTTGGTGATATAAAATAATAAGATATTAAAATAAAAAGGCATTATTTTGACCCTTGATTTTAGAGAAAGTCAAGTTGCTTTTCCTAAAGTGAGACAACCAGGCATAGGCAACTCCTTAGTATCTTTCTTTCTGCTCTAAGTCCTGTTGCTCTAGAATTTTGAATAGTGGGTGCCATCATAAAGATTAGGTTTGAGTTCTTAGCTCTACTATATGTTCAGAATAAATAGTTTTAGGTAATGAACACATTGTTGGCCAGCAATTAATAGCAAAAGCTACTGCAAGTGCAAGCATGAGTTAACTTGTAATCCGTCAACAATGTTTGGGCTTGGAAACACGAGTGTTTTCATACCCAGTCAACAATGTGTTAATAATAATGGAAGCTCAAGATCATGAAAGAGGCCTTTACAGATCAACAGATTAGAAAACCTTAAGAAAAAGGGGAAGGCAGTTGAAAAACACGTGAGGCTGTCCGTTATCCTGAGCTGCGCATGGAGTTGTAACTTCCATCTTGGATGCAATCATGTTTCTCCACTTACCATAGTGAACAGGGAGACCGGTCAGTACCCTGAAGAAGTTTGACCCTGCGGGACAACAGGCCTGGGTGGCCCATCCTTCTCGGTTCTCCTCAGAAGGCAAATATGCTCAACACTGAATTACCATCAAGAGACGTTTCAAGGTGCTGCTGCCCCAGCAACTGTGCCCTGTACTCTGAGGGTCCTTTAGATTGCGTGTCTCCCCTGTCTCCTGCTACCCCTCGGAAGCCCTCCAAAACCAAGCTCTTCAGTTGGTGAGCCCTGAAGCCTTCTCAACACCCTTGCTTTTTGGAATCCAGTGTCATCCTTACCTTCGATCATGGTAGCCTCGCCCCTAAAGGGAGTACGTTTAAATCTCCTTTTTCATATGTAGCTCACTGTCTGGTTATTAAAATGATTTTAAAGAGGAAAAAAGAAAAAGAAAAAGGGGAAATGTCATCTGTTAGTTCTGGGCAAACCCTGATTGTCTTTCCTTGAGCACTTGTTCTGCGTGTTCCTTCCCAGCAGGTACCCATTCAATACCTTCCTTCTTCCACCATTAAGTCCTCTTTGGGGAAGGTTCTCAAAAACTGTTCATTCTGCTGTATAAATGACTATTGATTGTGTATTTTCCATGATTTGCAAAGGGTTCACACATACATTTTCTTTCTTTTTTTTTTTTAAAGATTCTATTTCATTATTTTTAGAAAGAGGGGAAGGGAGAGAGACAGAGAGGGAGAGCAACATCAATGTATGGTTGCGTTTCCCCTGCCTCCAGGCCACAGACCTAGCTGGAGACCTGGTTTGCAACCTGGTTATGTGCCCCGGCTGGGGAATCGAACCTGTGACCTTTGGGTTTGCAGGCTGGCGCCTTAACCACTGTGCTACCAGCCAGGGGTTCATTTTCTTATTAGACCTTCAAGACAGAGCTTGCAGTCTGTGATTAGAAAAGTCTGGACGGGAAGGGGAAACCCAGATTTTCAGGCTCCTAATGCCAGGAGGGTCCTATCAAGGCATCAAGCTCTCTGAGAGGGTTTCAAACTTCACAAAAAGAGGTCCGTCTTCCCCAGGATTCTGTTGTCGCAGAATTGTCAAACTGGAGAATCCCTAATGATAGCACGCCAGGCAAGAGTGAGCTTTGTAAGAAGCTACTGGAATCGCATTGTTGGTTACTTGCTTTGCCCCATCAAAAAGCAGGACTTAAGATGCTCTTGATGTTAATAGTTTATATGTATGTGGGGGTGGAGGGGGTTTGGGGGGTGGCTTGCCACATGCCAGGTAAGTTCCTTTCACCCTCATCACAACTCTAGGAATTCACTACTTTTACTGTGCTGACCCGTTTTACAGATGAGGAAAGACAGAAACAGTCCCTGCAACCCTAAAAGGAGTTGCTTAGTCATCGTTGTGAAGTGAACACTCAGAACCAATGTCATGCACCACTTTTCACCAATAGAGGTGAGTATAATTTTAACAAAGTAAACTAAAGTGGCCAATGAAAAGCATTCTAGCACATACTTTCTCAGTGGAAGAAACCTTAAAGGTACTAATAAAGGAAAAGAGAACAGTTGGAGCCAGAAAAAGACAGCTACTGTCCTATGGCACGAGTAAGCTAGTGTGTGACAGGAGGGCGCCCAGGGACCCGGGGGACTGACTCACGTGGGGGATGAGGCGGCAGGAGCGGACAGAGTCCCCGAGGCCCATCCACTGCTGGGAGGCAGGGTAGTCACCGCGCCGCACGAAGTACTGGCTGCCCTGGAAGTTGGGACGCTCATACAGCATCCAGCAGCCGCTGTCCACGCGGATGGAGTTGCAGCGGCTGAAGTGGGGCTGCAGGTTGGGCTGGTCACTGCTGCACTCGTAGCGGCGGCCCTGGAAGCCCTGGTCCTCGTAGAAGGTGATCTGCAAGGGAGGCAAGGAGAGGCTCAGAGGCCTGTGCCTGCTTCCGTCTGCCGGGGTCCCTGCGCATCTGAGCGCTGGACTCACCTTCCCCATGGCTGGTGGAGAGACGGTGCGAGTTCAGCGGATGGGCAGGCAGCGCGTGGGTCTATATAGCAGGCCGACTGCTGTGTTGGCAGGAACAACACAAAAGGGGCCCGGGGTGAGGGCCCCGTCTGTTTTCTTTGTAACGATGGGGGTGGGGGTGGGGTGTGTTGCTGCTTATTGTATATTTTAGAGTCTCCAGACCTTTCGAAATGATAAACTGGGTTAAAAAGTCACTTGGGTGCCCCTCGGGCTTTTAAACGGAACCTATTCAGGGAATTGGAACTGAACAAAGGTGCCTAACCGAGTTAATCATTGCCATCAAACATTTTGTCTTTTTAAATTTCAAATCGATTGCTTTGAGTAACAATGCAGGAGAGCAACGCAGAACGGCTGTGTCTTAAGGCTTTAGATTAGAGCGCATTTTCTTGGTGAGGGAATGTAAAATAGGGGGATGAATGTGCCTCCCCCACAGAGCGTTTCAAGTAGGACTAGTTTTCTTCCAAGAGAAAGCCCAGGGGACCCCACCTGCTGCTAAGTGGCTGGAGCCGCGCTTACTAGCGGGAGGATGACGGGTTAGGCCTGGAGGAAGCCTCTGGGCCCTTGGCCTCAGCTCTGTCCCTGGAGCCTGAGCAGGACCCGGACATCCGCAGACACTTCTCCAGGGCTGGTGCCTCCCACCCCACCAGCAGGGAATCCCTCAGCTTCGGACTTGACGCTGTGACTCACTGGTGGTTATTATTATGCATAGGAATTCATGAGGCGACTCACTGGTGGTTATTGTTCACACTGTGACTATTTACTTAACTCATAATTTTGCAAACTAAGTGCTAAACTAGCTGCTGAAAACTGCAATAATACATGCAAACATTAACATTTAGAATCTTTCAACATTGCGTTCTCTCCCCTTTCCAGCCCTGGTGGCTCTCTAATTAAGATTCCTATTCTAGGGACTAGAGTCTTCCTTCCTTCCTTCCCCCAATCCTTGCCCTCATCCCCAAACAGCTCCTAGCGCTCCATTCTTTTTAAAGCAAGATTTCTCGATCTCCTCCTATTTTGACAGTTTGGGTCAGATAATTGTGTGAGTTTTGTGCATTTTAGGATGTTCAGGGGGCATCCTTGGTCTCAACCCACCAGGTAGTAATAGCATTACTCTCAAGATTGTGACAACTGAAGATGCCTTCAGACATTGCTAGGGCGTCCCCTGGGGGAACAAAACCAACCCTGGGTGAAAACCACTGCTTTAGAAGGAGCAAGTCCTTAAATATATATAACCTCAATACTCCCTGTCTCATTCCTTAGTTTGGATTCTTGCTACTAAAGTCTAATGCTGAACAAAATTCATTTGACACACACACAAATTTAATAAACCTTATTCACATTCTTTTAAAAATTCTAACTTTATAGAAACTATAGAGAAGTAGAAAGGAGGAAAAAAATTAAAACCATAGTGCTGCATTTAAAAAGCACTGTTGATTCCATATTTAAAAACTTTTTAGCTCTGCAAGAAGAAAGAGTTCTAGAGATGTGTTGCACAGTAATGCATACATGGCTAACACTACTGTATTGTGTGGTTAAAATGATTAAGGTGGCAAATTTCATGTTATATGTTTTTACCACATAAAAAAACACCCTCCCCACAACCCCCTACACACACAAAAAACCTGTGTTAATTTTCACTTCTTTGATGTAATATCTAGACATTTGTCCACAGGAAATAATTAAACATACATGCAAACATTATACCCAGGGGTATTTTTTTTTTATCAGAACCTTGTTTAGAACATTAAAATATAAGATTAAAAGAAAATATCCTAAATAAGGTATTAATTACATAAAACACAGAACATCTCTTTGATGAGGTATATGTAGCTACCCAAAACTATGTTCTCAAATAATTTATTTAGGGTATGGAAATGCTCACCATATATATTCTAAAAGGAAGTATATCATATACTGAAAATTACAGAACATTGCTGAAAAAAGGAAGATATAAATAAATGAAAATATACCTTGTGTTCATGGATTAGAAGACTTAATATTGTTTAGGTATCATTAAGACCCAAGGTGTGATCTACAAGTTCAATGCAATCCCTATCAAAATCCAGTGATGCTTTATGCAAGGATAGAAAAACCCATCCTAAAATTCATATAGAATCTCAAGGGACCTAAATACCTGAAAAAATCTTGAGAAAGAAAAATAAAGCTGGAAAATTCACACTTCTAAATTTCAAAATCTATTTCAATGTTGCAATAATCAATACAATGTGTTAATGGCAGAAAGATAGACATATCGACCAATGGAATAAAATAGAAACTTCAGAAACAAACCCTCACACATATGGTCAAATGGTTTTTGATGGTTGCTAAGACCATTCAATGGAGAAAGAACAGTCTTCTTAGCAAATGGTATTTGGGAAACTGGTCCTCAACATGCAAAATATTGAAGTATTGAATGCTTACCTTACACTATATACAAAAATTAACTCCAAATGCATTAAATACCTAAATGGAAGCGCTAACACTCTAACACTTTTAGAAGAAAACATGGGAAACATTCATGACATTGGATTTGGCAATTATATTTTTGATTGTGGAAAAAATAAGCATAAGCAATAGATAAACTGGACTTCATCAAAATACAGATTGAGGCAAAGTAGGTTTATAGTAGTGAGAATGAGAAACACTGAATTTAATCTTGTATTATTATTTGTTATTTTCCATATAAACAACTGTAAACCTACTTTTATCCTACCCTGTAAAATTGTTTGTGCATCAACAAGTTGAAACAGAGTGAAAAAGCAACATGTGGAATGGTATAAAACACTTGCAAATCATATATCTGATAAGGGGTTGATGTCCAAATACATAAAGAATTCCCACAACTAAAAACAAAACACAAAATTAAAACTCAATTAAAAAATTACTTGAGCCCTGGCTGGTAGCACAGCGGATAAGGCGCTGGCCTATAAACCTAGGGGTCGCTGGTTTGATTCCCCAGCTACGGCACATGGCCAGGTTGCAGGCCAGGTCTCCAGCCAAGTCCGTGTGTGGCTAGAGGCAGGTGAAAGGCAGCCATATATTGGTGTTTCTCTCCCTCTCTGCCTCTCTCCCTTCCTCTCTCTTTGGAAATAATAAATAAAATCTTTTAAAAAACCCACTTGAATAGACAATTTCTCAAATCACCAATAAGCACATGAAAAGATACCTAATATCACTAATTATTAGGCAAATACCATCAAAACTATAACGAGCTATTACTTCACATCATTAGAATGGCTTTAAGAAAAATAAAACAGAAAATAACAAGTGGTAGTGAGGATGTGGAACAATTAGAAACCTTTCTCATTGTTGGTGGGAATCTAACATTTTATAATCACTGTTGAAGACTACTGTATGGTACCTCAGAAATATTCAACACCTAATTACTGTATGTTCCAGCAATTCTACTTCTGGGCATATGCCCAGGAGAATAGATAGCAAAGACTTGAACAGATATTTGTACACCAATGTTTATGGCACCATCATTTACAATAGCCAAAGGTGGAAATAACCAAATACTAATTGAAGGATAAATATTTAAACAAAATGTAATATATGCATGGAGTAGAAGAGTATTTGGTCTTAAAAATGAAGGAAGTTCTGATAAATGTCACAACATGGATGAAACTTAAAAATATTATGTTAAATGAAATAAGCCAGACACAGAAAAACAAATTTTGTAGGATTCCATGTATTTGAGTTGTTTAGAATAGTCAGCTTCATAAATACAAAGAGTAGGATGGTGGTTATCAGGAGATGGAGGGAGAATGGGGGTTATTATTTAATGGGTACACAGTTTGGGATGATATAAAGTTCTGGAGGTGGATAGTGTTGATGGCTGCACAATATGAATGTTCTTAATGCCACCAAATTGTACACTTAATATATAATGATATATATTACATTATGTATATTTTCCCACAACTTATAACATCTTTCATGAATAAGAAAAATCAATATTATTCTATCGATATTACTTCTTGATTTTGATAATCATATTGTGTTTGTAAGAAACCATTAAAGCAAAGTGAATTCCAGGGATTAAAAGAATTAAAAGGCATTATTTATTTATTTAAAAAGATTTTATTCATTATTTTTAGGAAGAAGGGCAGGGAGGAAGGGAGAAAGGGAGAGAAACATCAATGTATGGTAACCTTTCACCTGCCTCCAGCTACAGACCTGGCTGGAGACCTGGCTTGCAACCTGATTATGTGCCCTGGCTGGGAATTGAATCAGAGACCTTTGGGTTTGCAGATCAGTGCCTGTCCACTGAGCCACCAGCCAGGGCTTTCAGACATTTAAAACAGAGTACTTTAAATTTCTTATAGTCCTCTTACTTTAGAATAAGAATTAAAAGAATAATAACATTAAATTCTTTTTTTTTTTTTCCTGTCAGTGTCCTTTCCTTTGTGGGCTTCCTCACGCTAACTTCTTTATATCTCTAAAGCTCACGATCAGGAACCTGATATTTCGAGGTCCTCCTTAATCCTGGGAACTTGTGATTTGGGCACAATTGTGTGTTGTTGCAGTTGCAGCTAGCAGCTATCCCACGGTCACCAGGGACATCAGCTTCTGGACGATGCAGATGCTAAATCCAGGGGAGAGACAGACAAAACCTGGGGCCCTAATGATGTTGTTGAGCTGCTGAATCAACCACCCCTATGTCCTGTGCACCCCAGGACTCCATGTCATGTGAGCTAATAGATTTTCATGTTGTTCATCTATTTGGTAGGGTCTTTCTGCAACATTCAGTCTAATGTATCCTAACTGATTCAGACCCATTTTTGGTGAAGGATTGGGATAAACTTTGATCAAGTTTTGGAGGATGAGCTGCTCACCAGGGAGGAAGTGGGGAAGAGTAGCCCGGATGAGGAATAGGTGTGAGCAAAGGCACACACATATAATGTATGCTTGGTGTGCTTGGGTGACTCAAGTGAGCTGGGAATAAAGACAACTGGGATTAGGTAGTTGGAGATGAAGTAGACAGGCTGGGACCTGGTTCTTGAAGGAGGCAGAATCTTTCCCTGTGAGCAATGGGGAAACATCAGATGTTTAACCAAGGGCATGGCATGATCAGATCAGTCTCTGAGCACATACATAGTCCCCATACTTCCTTTCTAGAACTTGAGCAATGGGAGCACAAATAAGACAAAACAAGAGGCAGGAGGGGGAGAATGTAAGTTAATATAGTGCTTGATTTCCTATAACCATATATATATATATATATGTGTGTGTGTGTGTGTGTGTGTGTGTGTGTGTGTGTGCGTGTAATAGGAATAAATATATTTATGTATATATTGATATTTTGATAAATATATAAAATTATTTATATAAAAATACATTTATTTTTATATATTTCCTATAACCATATATATATGTATGTATGTATGTATATACTTATATAATACTAGCACACATGCATAGTATATGTAGGTGGTTATTTTATATATACATATATATAAAACTGTGTGTGAATGTGTGCATATATACAGACAGAGGGGAAATGCAACTTTGAAGTATCTTATATATTTAATTCAATTCTTGGATGGTTGTTTGCCCTCCAAATAAGGCTCTGTAAGTGCTGATAGTACTCTGATAGAATTTTTCTGGTTGTGTAATGGAAAAATCACTGATCTCTGAGCTGTGAGTTCTGGATTCCAATGCCACTTCCACTAGTGATTGTTTAACATTAGAATTTTAGGTAAAATTCTACATAAAATTTTTCCTTACCTAAAATGAGTTACCTAGGTTAGGTAATCTCCAGGTCTAACATATGATGTTAATTAAACGTCATATGACTTTTAGTGGCTTTCTTTCTTAGTTCCTCTTTCCTTCCTTTCCTCCCTCTTCTTTCTCTCTCTCTTCCTCTCTCCCCACCCCATCTGTCTCTCCCAGCATTTTCCATTAGGAATTTCTGTGAGACTCTAAATAAAGCTCTAAACAGTCACCTCAGAAAAATTCATACATACTCTATCATTTAGAAATGTATGTTGAACTACACATGGTAGAACACGGCAGTTACAATAGCACAAACACATGTGGGTATATTTTACACCCATTACAAGAAGTCTGAAGCTAAAAGATGGCTGGCATTGTGTGCTGGTTAATTCTGTATGTCAACTTGACTGGGCTAAGGGATGACCCGATTGCTGGGAAACATTATTTTGAGGCATCTCTGTGACAATGTTTCCTGGAGGGATTAACATGTGGGCCCTTAGACTGGGTTAAGAACATTGCCCTTACCAATGCATCATCCAATCTGTTGAGGGCCTAGAAAGGAAATATCCACCTTCTCCTGCCTTCAAACATGAAGCTCCTGATATTTAGACCTTTGGACCAGCCTAAATCATAGCATTGGCTTTCCTGGCTCCCCAAGTTATAGGTCATAGAACTTGATAATCAGATGAGCCAATTCCTGTAATAATTATTCTCATACATATTTCTGTATATCCCATTGGTTCTATTTTTCCGAGGAGCCTGGATAGACACTGGTTCAGGAGCTTGACCACACCTAGGCCAGTATTCCTGACATTATGGCATTTCTGTCATATTTGTCACCTCTTGGGTGTAAAATGTCTGACATTAGAGGGAATTGTTGTACAGAGGCAACTAGGCTCTTTCGTCAGGATGGCAAAAGGTCTTCCAGAGCTCCCTCTTCTTCCTCTTTATTAGCATTCCTCCATCTACATTCCACTGTCGAGAGGGTTTCACATGACCACTTCAACATCAAGGGGATCTACCAGAGACTTGTGAGCTTGGCTTTGCATATAATGTAGGGGTTCCCAAGATGTTTTAAAGCCCATTACGGCCAGATTCAGAATTTCTGATTGAAATACTGGTTCACACTATCTCTGAACCTCAGATCCCCGCTCCTCAAAGATACACTGACACCTGAACAGATTTCTGATAATCTGGTTTGAAGCAGCAGCTTGTTTAAAGGCCAGGCAATCAAGTGAGGCAACGTATTATGAAAGTGTTTGGCAGGCTGTTAAGTTCGACTTAACATAAAGGCACATTTTTATTGTGAAGATTTTCTTTGTGACCTGTGGCTGGATCACAAATCTTGGTTTCCATTAGCATCTTGTGTGTGTATATAAATTTAAAAAGTAACACAAAAAGGAAAAGCGCAAGCAAACCAGTGCCAGAAACACACAGAAAACATTTAATTAATTTTCAGATTGAGAAATGAGGAAGAACTTGTTTCAGTAGAAATCCATGACCCTCCTCAGAGAGCCCACTCTGGCACTTGTGGCCCCCCAGTCATGGAAGCGCCTGTAGTCCCCGGGCCGGAGCAGGTACTGCCGCCCCCGGTAGTCAGGCATCTCGTAGAGGACCCAGCAGCCCTCCAGCACGTGGAGGGAGTGGATCTCATTGGAGGGGAAGCGGTCCTGGAGAGAGGAGCAGTCCTCAGTGAACTCCACCATCTGGCCTTTGTAATCTTCCCGCTCATAGAGTCTGATCCTGTGAGAGCCAGCCTGGCCCGTTTGGAGGTGGAAAAGGAAGAAAAGCAAACCATGAAATGATTCCAACACACTCGTGCACTCCAATTTGATGGATACCAGCCGTTTTGAAATACATGGTGGAAAGTGATTCATTCTGAATATTTGTATACTCTCCATTTTCAAAGGAGGAGATTCAGCACTGTTTTAAGGTCACAAAGTGTGACTTAAGGCATTTAAAGGGAAACATCACTCTTTAATATATTCAAATATTTCCCAGGACAAACTGCTAACCATGCTAATCATTCTAACCAGTATGCCATATCACAGAGAAACCCAAACCTTTAACAGCTTTTTGCTATTTGTGTTGTTTTGAAGAAATATTTTTAATTTTTCAAGCACATGTGTTTGAAAAATAAAGTCAGTTTATGAATGAATGACCTCACACGGAGTTTAAAATAAATCTTGGAAAGATCACCAAGAGCTTGGATATTTCTGTTGAAAGCAGCATTAAACATCTTAAGTCTCTTAGACAATAATTGATCCTCATTTAATTACAAATGGAATGAAGAAAAACGTGAAAGAAAATCAAGGACTAATTTTCAAAAACCTTAGTGCTTTAAAACGCATTCATGAATTGTATATGGCACACTTAAAATCTCTGTGTTGTTTACCATTGAGAGAAAATATTTGTATTTGTATTGGTTGGAGAAAACTGAAATGTACAAGCAGGGAGCAAAACGGAAAATCCTTTACAAATGACCCTGGTCAAGTGCCCTTTTCAACTCCTCTTGCTCAGTCACTACCCTATGTTCCAGCATATACTTAATCTTCTATTAGACATAAGTGGTTTTCCTACAACTCCAGGTAAAGGACGCCAGACCACGACCTCTATTTCCTATGTGCTGGGGGCAGCCAATACATTCTTGTTCAATAAATATTTGTTGATTAATTGGTACCTGGGTAACACTTTGCTTTTTGTTCAGGTGAAATGATTTTTAATGAACCTATCGTAGCTTCTCTTTTCTTTGAACTCTGAATTTTCCTGGATGATCACACTCCAAATGTTTAACCTGTGCCTTGAAACTACCCATCTGTCCATAGAGCCCACCATTCCTGATGTGTTTCCAGACTCACGTGGGGGATGAGGCGGCAGGAGCGGACAGAGTCGCCCAGGCCCATCCACTGCTGGGAGGCAGGGTAGTCACCGCGCCGCACGAAGTACTGGCTGCCCTGGAAGTTGGGGCGCTCGTACAGCATCCAGCAGCCACTGTCCACGCGGATGGAGTTGCAGCGGCTGAAGTGGGGCTGCAGGTTGGGCTGGTCGCTGCTGCACTCGTAGCGGCGGCCCTGGAAGCCCTGGTCCTCGTAGAAGGTGATCTGCAAGGGAGGCAAGGAGAGACTCAGAGGCCTGTGCCTGCTCCCGTCTGCCGGGGTCCCTGCGCATCTGAGCGCTGGACTCACCTTCCCCATGGCTGGTGGAGAGACGGTGCAAGTTCAACGGATGGGGGGGCAGCGCGCGGGTCTATATAGTAGGCCGACTGCTGTGTTGGCAGGAACAACACAAAAGGGGCCCGGGTTGACCAGGGGATTTTCATGTTCTCTTTTTTTCTCTTTGCTGTCATGGTCCACGGGGCTCATTATGGGTTTTGGTCTCATTGTCTCTGGAGTATTTAGGTTGCTAGCACTGGTTGATACTATTGAGACTGTCTGGAAAAAAAAGTCTTTGGAACATTGTCTATTTAATAATAGAAGTAGAGCTTCAGCCATTTCATATATAGTGTGCACTGTTAATTATATAAGTTGGGGAAAAACAAAAACATGTGAATGGGAGAACAAAAAAGCAGGCTCTTAATATGGTAAATATAAAATAATCTGTAAGAACGGTCATATTACTCATGTGTCACAATATTGAAAACTAACGGTTACTAGGAAGAAAATGACCTTAACTGAATGTTGAGAATATCAGTTTAATTCTTTACGAGGACTTCCCCATTAACAGGTATAAGAAATTGGGATGTTTACCAACGGAGTTCATGGAATTTTTAACTTTCAGGCTGGTAAACCAACAAACATACCAAATCACAAGAACACAGCAAGCACAGATCTTCAGTGTTGGGCCTGGTTCTGAATTTGTTGCAATCATACCTAGAAGCAGTGAGGGTTAGACATTTCATCTTAGATAATTGCGGTTCAAAAGGGAGAATCACTTTAAAATGCTTAATCTCAGAAAGAAGAACCAAAAGGGAAATAAAAGAAAATAAGAAAAATATAATAACTTTAAAACAAAACCAACTAACCACCCATAACAAAAAGACTTTATAAACAAAAAGACTGATGTCCTCTTAGGTTATTATAAAATAAAATCAAATTCTTAGGAAACCCATTCTCCGAGGATCTAGATATACCTTTGTTCTCTGTGAACACAATGCTTTTGATTTAGAGGAAATTAATTATATGAAGACAAAGAGGAACTAGAGCTGGAATGTAGCAGGGAGAGGAAAGAGTGAATGAATATCTAGAGGCTGGGATGCTAGGAAGACTTTAGAAGATGTTTATTAGCCTGGAAATGAAAGGTTTGATGAACTGGAAAGAGCAATGGAGTAGAAGATGACCAGTGCCTTTAGCTTTTTTCACGCTCAAAGAACATTCACAATCCTATGTTAACTCTAGAAAATACTTTGGCTTGACTTGGGTCATAAATCTTTTAAAATTGAGACTTACGAATTAAACACCAACTATGTTCAATATGCTGAGTTCAGTTATTGTTATTTCCTATGCAAGTGCATGTGTTTCCAAAGTTACGTATGTTTTCATAGTAAAAAATAAGCAGCCAGAATCTAAAGAATGAAAATCATTTTAATTAAGACATTTAGAAAACAGAATCACTTTAAAAATGTATTTTTAAAAATTATCATTTTAGGAGGGTGGGGAAGGGGAGAGGGGGGAAACAAGATGAATGTAATATAACAATAAAATAAAACCTTTTTAAATAAAAATAAATTATCATTTTTCTCAGAGCTATTTCTATGGAAAGAGCGTTGGTAGATGAAAACATTAAACTGTGAGAGAGAACCAAATGCAGAGAGCTCCAGAGAGTTTATAGAAGAACATGGTGGGAGCTGACCTGTGCTTACAACTGAAACTTAGGATACATCTGCAGGACCTAAACAAGGCAATTTAAGCTTCATTAGCTAACTAGGAAGAGAGATGGCTTTATTTCAGCCAGAGGGGTGACAGTGCGGGGTGGAAGAAACAGGGGGAAAAAACCCCTACACTTCTCATAAAACCGAAAGTGAATGGCTTGGGGCAAAATGTGGCTTGATAACAATGCTCTATAGAAAATTCTGGGAGTAACGAATGTGAATTAGACTTAATCTCCAAGTTGTCCTTAATGTGTCAAGTGAATGGAAATTAAGGCCTGAGAATCCTCATACCTGTAGCACAGAAACGGATCTCCATGCAAGTTGCCAAATGTCCTTGGAGGGAGAACAAGAGATAAGGAACAGGAAGTAACCCTTTGTCAGTCCTTAAACATTCAAGTGGTTTCAAACAAAAGGGAAAAAGAGACTAGTTCAGGGTTGGATTTTGCTGCATGTAGGGTGGATAGTTGGTGTAGAGGAAGTAAATGTCAGTCTACAAAATGAGGTACGTAAGAAAGAGCACCTTCTTATTTACTATAACTCAAAATATTTTATGAATCTAAGTTTCATTTCACTGGGATGGAGAGAAAATTGAACATTAGTTGTTGTTGGGCTTCCTCTCCTCCCTTCCCCAAGCTCCATGGTTGGGTTCTGGGAACTTACCATGAAACCAGGGAATTTCACAGGGTTGGTGGACTCATTGGGAACTACTTTTAAGTCCTTTGTTTGTGGCTCTCCCCAGTTTTCACACCTGCATGGAAATGAGAACTGGCAGCCCAGAGGGTTGTGGATCTGAGGTGTGTTTTATTTCTTTGCTAGAAGTTTGGGGGTCAATGTTTTAAGTTGATTCACATTTCTCACACTCCCCATCACTTTTTGTTGGCTTAGAGGAGGTTGTTTCACTCATTTACATAATTTCCCTGGCCCCTGATGGCGCTGAGCGGTGACCTCAAAAGAGAGTTTTCAACTCGACCCAGTTTCTATAGTTTTTACCAATTAAAAAAAAACTATACTTAAAGATTCTCATTCTTTCTTGGTCCGAACCATACTTTTATGAGGAACTTGTGTATTTTGGGGTTAAAATCTCCTTTTGTAAATATTTTCTCTTTTATAAAATTATTCTCAAATAGATGGTGCATAATTTTACATTCGTGTTGTCTCATTTTTCATTTTAAATGTTCTTGGAATAACTAAAATTAGTGATGGGCCCTATTTAAAGATAATTGGTCTGGGAAATCTAAAATATTGGCAACTACTTGATTAAAAGAATAAGAAAAATATGGTGAGCATTTTATGGGGGTTCTGTGTGTTATAAGGCTTCAAAATCCTATCCTAGGGTTATTTTAGAAATTATTTCTCCATCAAACTCCCCACATTTGGACCAGCATAGCAGTTAAGAACATTAGACAAACATGAGCTCCAGTTTCATCCCTCTCTTCTAACTGTGGGACCCTGGGCATGTCACTTAATTTAATGTAATCTCAGTTATTTTTCCCACAGGTATTATAAATAATAGGCTTGATATGTCTAGTATATAAGCTACTTGGATCAAGCTAGTTTTTTTTTTTTTTTCATGTCAACATAATGTAAGCTACGTCATTATGCTATACATTTATAACTTAAAATTTATTTTATTTTATTTTATTATTTTTAGAGAGAGGGGAAGGGAGAGAGGCAGAGAGGGAGAGAAACATCAATGTATGGTTGCCTTTCACCTGCCTCCAGCTAAGGACTTGGTTGAAGACCTAGTTTGCAACCTGGTTATATGCCCTGGCTTGGGAATCGAACCAGTGACCTTTGGTTCACAGGCCAGCACTTTATCCACTGCGCTACCAGCCAGGGCCATTTATAACTTTTACAGTGCTGTATGTCAATTGTGTCTCAATATAACTGGAAAAGAATAATGTTCTTCATTAAATACAATTTTACTACAAAACTGTCATACTCTTCTTTGTCATATGACATTTTCATTTTAACTGACGTATTTAGTATTACTCAAGCATCTTCATTCTTTTCTGCCACCACTATCATTAACTATCATCAATCTTTATCATTTTCATAATTCTTTACTAAAGTAAAAGCACAAGCTGATGGTAAAAAAGGGATTGGAAGCTAGTTTTTCACATTACTCTTTCTGAATTTTAAAGAAGGAGGAAGCCACCTCAGGTTGGGTTCCAAATTCATTGTAATTTTGCATGAGAGAAAGAGAGAAAATAAATCACAAAATGTTTGGATTGTTATTAGAATTTCTCTTCCTTAGAAGATTTATAAGCAAATCTCAAGCACTTGCAGCCCAAAAAACAGAAAGGTTTTGTAGCTCTGGGCCATTGTTAAAATGTCTCCCAAAGCAAGGGAGGACATAGGAGAATTTGTCTGGTCTGTATCCTAAGACCAAGGGGCTGGACAAAGGAGTAAAAGGGCAGAAAGATAGAAAATGGAGGGGAGTGGTGGAGGAGGGGTGAAAAGAAAGGAGAAGTGTTAGAGAATTGGTGACCAGCTTCCTTCTGGCCTCTAGTTCCCCAAGGTTAAAGACAAGCAGAAGTGGCTGCTCCTGTGCGACTTTTTGTCTGCTGTGATAAGGACAATTTTTAAAATTCTATTCACAGGAAAATATTTTCTTTGGAGATGCTGCCCTATCTCCAAAAACAAAGTTGTCACAGAAAGGTTACGTGTATCAGGAAGTGTTAAATGTACCTGTTCTACCGAGAAAATACTTGTCTTTCCCAAAATGTTATGGAATAAAAACACATCTCATGAGAAATATGTAAATAAATATTACTCCATGTCTTTCCCCTAGTAGTTTGTTACAGAATAACTTTAAAGTACTAAGTAAAGGTACTTGATTTTTGAAAATTGATTGCATGTGTATCCTTTAGTATTTGGGCAGTTCTTGACTCCTAACAGTGATTCTATACTTAAGATTTAGTATTAACATTTTAGTATTATATTTGTATAGAGCTCTGTGGTGGTGGGGACAATGCCTTTTATGTTTGTTTTGGGCATTTTTCCATGCCCAGTGCTACATTTGGCAGGCTTATGGTAGGTACTCAGTAAATGGTGAAGATCCTAAATCAAAGATGTTATGATCTCAATCACTAATAACTGGGCGGAGTCTGTTAAAATTTAAAAATATGTATGTTGTCTATGAGCAGGCAGCATCACTTTCAGGTCTCTATCCTCCAATAATTATGACATGTATAGATAAAGATATATGCACAATATTATTTGCAGCCTTGTTAGTAAAAGCAACATTGGAGAAGTCCAATCACCAACAGATAAGTGTGAGTGAAATAACCTAGGAGACCTACAAACAATGGAATGCAATGCTGCTATTTAATAGAATAAGATACTGACCTAGATACAGGTCCATAATATTGCATGTTAAAAGCAAGTGGCAGACTAATATATATACCATGACTCCATTTTTGCATGTGCAGGGGGAAGCATGTGTTTTATGAGATGTGTACAAAATAAGGGAAAACTTGGGAAGGGTGTCTACCCAGTGTAAACAAGGGTTAGCAATGAAGAAATCAGAAGGACCCCCTCTACTTCTTTATATATAGAATCTATAAAGATTACAGGAGGTTTTTTTTGGAGGAAAATTTTTTTATTAAAAATAAATTAATTCTATACTGATGAAAAGATTTAAAATTTTTTTAATATGCTGGACTTTGCTTATGAGCAAGCAGATTTTACTTCAATCAAAGGGCTCTAGAAATTCTGGCTTTCTTCAATGAGACTTTTATTGGAGTAAAGGGATTTTTATATTTATGGTACACTATGTCATGCGAATCTATTTAAAATATTAACGTGCATCTCATTGGTTTATTTGTATTGGTGGGGTGTCATGTACAGCTGTGTAGTTTCAGCCCTTCACACAGCGTTTGGCCCAGTGGCTGTGCGGGCCAAGAGGTATACTACCCCAAACAGAAGCTGTTTCAGAATAGGAAGGAGGGTCTGTAAGGGGTTCAAAAGTTTGGCAGTGGCCAGTGACAACCTTGGCATGAGTTACATAATACTGTGCTTGAAAGTGAACAAAACTACAATTCCTTATATAGTACAATGAGGTTTTTTGCCAGGGGGCCTTTTGTTGACCACTCACCTGTGACCCTCTGTAACCTCCAACCACCTCTTGGGTCAAAAGGAGTGTTGCTGCTCAAAGCTGAGACTGAACACCTCCTTTCTCACCCGTTACCCTCTCCCATTTCTCTATGCTGACTTGCCTTGTATTCTCAGACAGGTTACCTCCTCTCTCTGTCCTCACTTCTGAACCTGTTCAAGACTTATTTTATCTTGAAGCTCTGCTAGAACAGACCCCTTCCTACTTATTCACCACTTAAAGGACTCTAAAAATGCTTCTTTTCCCAGGGAGTATTGACTGGTGAATTGTTATAATTGGCACACAATGCAAGAACAACAGAAGCCAGCAATTGCCAACAATACAGACTAAATACTTTATTAGGTTCCAAATTGAGAAAAGGGTGGTATGAACCTATTTTAGTACAAATCCACCACCCTCCGCAAAGAGCCAGCCTTAGCATCCATAGCTCCCCAGTCCTGGTAGCGCCTGTACTCTTGGGGCCTCAGCAGGTACTGCCGGCCTCGGAAGTTGGGCATCTCATAGAGGACCCACCAGCCTTCCAGCACCTGGAGGGAGCGGACCTCACTCAGGTGGAAGCGGTCCTGGATGGAGGAGCAGTCCTCATTCAGCTCCATCATGAGGCCTTTGTGGTCCTCTCTCTCATACAGCCGCAGCCTGTGGGAGCCTGTCTGCTTGGTCCGCAGAGAGAAGAAACAGAAGAAGCAACCAAACAACAGGTGAATTTGGAGCATGGAATTGTCTGTGTAAAAACTGAGACTCTTTTAAGATCACTGTGAATGGATCTGTGTCCTACTGGTACTTAACAAATGCTTTATTTGCACACTTGTTTTCTGTTTCTCATCTAGGAGATGTAATCTTTAAGAGATTCAAAATCTGCATGCAAGAACCATGGACATGGACAACAAGTGGGATTGACTTTGTGGGGGCTTGGGTGGGTGGGGAAGGGGACAGAGGGGAGGAAAAAGGGGATGGATATAACAAAACAACAATAAAATTAAATAAAAAAAAGATTCAAAACCTGGGTTAGAATTTATCGAGAGCACAAATACCCTATTTTCCTAACTCTTAGTTACCTAATTCATTTGGGGTATGGGGGGGGGGGGAGAATATAAAGTATTTTGACTAGTATTCTTTTAATACGAGTATTACTTCCTAAGTTCACATATATGTATACATTCACCATTAAAGTAGGAGTTTAAAAAATGACATACTTAAGTGAAATTGGTTTAGTCACTTGAAATCATAATTGAACTGATTTTTCAAATTAAGAACAACTACTTTTCCAAAGTAGGACATGACCTTTCCATAGCCTATCCCAACAATAGAATTTTCAATGTTTACTAGTCTACAGTGCAATCTACTTCATTCATTATCAACTCCCTTACAATTAATGTCTTAGAAATACTACCTTCTTTTGTTCAACCCATTTCCCATTTGCAAGTTCTGTTTTATATTCCACTGTGTTATTACATTTGTTACAGACAACTTCTGATTGACCTATTGGTAGTAAAAATTAAAAATAAAACGGACTCTGTAAGTGAGTCTCTCTTTAATAGTCTGTGCTGTTTATGTGTGTGTGTGTGTGTGTGTGTGTATCCATTTGGGTTTAGGCTAGTTGCTAAAGCACATTTAATCCTTGGGTCTTTTTGAAGTCAAGCCGTTTTCACCACCCTCAATAATACTGCGAGGACCCGTAGGAGGCATGATCCCCATCAAGGGGAACTTACATGGGGGATGAGGCGGCAGGAGCGGACAGAGTCCCCGAGGCCCATCCACTGCTGGGAGACGGGGTAGTCGCCTCGCTGCACGAAGTACTGGCTGCCCTGGAAGTTGGGACGCTCATACAGCATCCAGCAGCCACTGTCCACACGGATGGAGTTGCAGCGGCTGAAGTAGGGCTGCAGGTTGGGCTGGTCGCTGCTGCACTCGTAGCAGTGGCCCTGGAAGCCCGGGTCCTCGTAGAAAGTGATCTGCAAAGAAAGAATAATTGCGAATTAAATCATTTGCTCCCAACAGATCCTGTATAGAGGCTTAAAGTTTTTTTCCATTTTATTTCACTTGTGTTCCGCTCACCTTCCCCATGGCTGGTGGACTCTGATGAAGCGAGTGGAGCGGACGGGCGGGCGGCTCAGGGAGTCTATATAGCAGGCCGGCTGCTGCGTCGGCAGGAACAACACAAAAGGGGCCCCGGGGTGACGGGGGATTTCATGGATCCCTTTTCCTCGCTGCATTCAGTGGAAATGCCTGTGGAGTTTGCCCTCATTTTCTGGTATATTCTGACGCTGTCCTGTACGTGATTCAGAGAAGTCCCTACAGTTGCTTTTATTTGAATCCTTGGTGTTTTCTAAACTTATCAGCACATCAGTTTGAACTTTTGACCTGAAATGCATGTGTCCACAATTCAGTTATATCCCATGTATATTCTAGGCAAAATGATACCTTTCTAAGGGGTTCCAGAATGCCACAGCACTAATTGTCCTTGATGGAAGAGACCATTTTAATTAAAAATTTCTTTTCATGATTTGTCAGTCTAACACAGGATCCACATCTGGACTTGATCTTTGCTGGTTTTGACTGAGTTGACCAGATGCTTTAAGGCATAGCTACTAACTCCCCCTTTGATATACTTCATGTAACTAGAAATCAGTGGCAGGTAGTCAACCTATGATAAGAAGCAAGGGAAAGGCTTCTCTGGCCATTAGGTCCAAGACTGAAAAGCTCATTGCTTTATAGATTGCTTCCCTTTTTCCAGGCAGAGGAGGTGCAGCAAAGCTTCATGGATCGAGAAAGTCCATTAGTAGCAACATAATTTCTCAGAGCATTAGTTATTTCATAGTGCTTATGTCATGGTATATATGTTGGATGAGAAAAAAAAAAGAGAGAGAGAGAGAAAGAGAGAAGGAAGGAAGAGAAAAGAAAGAAAAAGAAAGAAAGGAAAGGAAAGAGAGAAAGAAAGAGGGAAAGAAAGAGGGAAGGAAGGAAGGAAGGAAGAAAGGAAGGAAGGAAGGAGGGAGGGAGGGAAGGAAGGAAGGAAGGAAGGAAGAAAGAAAGAAAGAAAGAAAAAGAGAAAGAACCTCTGACATTCAGAAGCTGGCCTGGCACTCGGACCTAACTACGTTATTCCCCTATTAGACAGAAACATTCCCACAGAATAGCAACTGCAGACAAGGTTACTGAGATCATGAGGAAATGAGACAGGTACAGGCAAAAATAAAGCCAGTGTGCCACCCACAGAATACCAAACACCCTCTCTGTCAGCTAACATGATTAACTGCTACTTTTATATCAATTGCAATCTTGTGCTCAGCTCCCCTCCCAGGCTTATATTTATTGAGATCCAATTATAAAATTACCTCTGGTTTCTGACAACATCCAACCTAGAGTGAACCCTTGCTTTTCTAGACCCTTCCCCAAATCATGCAGCCAAAATAGAAATCTTATAACACACTGTTTCCAACACCCTCTTATTAAGACTGCTCATGCCTCTCTATGGTGTGTGTCCTTTATCGATCTAACAAGTAATAAACCCAACATGTTTCATGACAAGGGTTCCTGATGGTCTTTGGCTGAAGGACATTGACATGGATAAATGAGATGATGTGTAGCATGTGGTTGCCACTACTTGGCACAAATGAGCCCTGAGTAAATATCTTACATTGGTAATAATGTGACATTTATTAAAGATAACTTCAGCCTATTTCTCTCTCTCAAAGGTATTCATTCCTCTTAAAAATCCTTGAAAAACTTGTTATGAAACCATTCTGTGATTTAAAAATGGTAAATTTGGAAGGGACTTTAGAAATGATCTACTGGTTTCCAACTGCTAGTGTGCATAAGAATCACCAGTGCTTATTAGAATGCAAGTTACCAGTCCCTACCCTCTTGGGAGATTCTGCACTACTAGATCTGGAAAAGACTCCAGAAATCCAGCTCTGGCTGGTGTGGCTCAGTTGGTTGGGCCTTGTTCGGCAAAGTGAAAGGCTGCTGGTTTGATTCCCAACTGGGGCACATGCCTGGGTTGTAGGTTTGGTTCCAGCAAGTGATGGATGTTTCCCTCCTTTCCTCTCTCTAAAACTCAAAATAAAATACTCTAGAAATCTGTATTTTTATTTATTTATTTATTATTATTTTTAAAAGATTTTAGTTAATATCTTTAGAGAGAGGGGAAAGGACAGAGGCAGAGAGGAAGAGAGACATCAATGTATGGTTGCCTTTCACCTGCCTCCAGCTACAGACCTGACTGGAGACCTGGCTTCCAACCTGGTTATGTGCCCTGGCTGGGGAATGAACCAGCAACCTTTGGGTTCACAGGCCAGTGCCTTATCCACTAGCCAGGGTGAAATCTATATTTTTAAACCAGAATCAGGTTCTTCGTCGTGTTCTTTTTTTTTTTTTTGAACAAGGAAAGCGTATGACTTAGCCATCCCCAGGTAACATTTTATTATCAATTATACCAACATCCTTCTTAAACATACAGGCAGAAATGCTCTCTGCTTCATTCTTGTTCCATAGACACACACCAAGAGAACCAAAGCAGAAGCACCAGCACTTTAAATAAAAGAGCTGAGGTCCTCCTGGTTGGTAGCATAGTGGATAAGGGGCCAGCCTGCAAACCCAAAGGTCCCTGGTTCAATTCCCCAGCCAGGGCTCATAACCCAGGTTGCAAGCCTGGTCTCCAGCCAGGTCCAGAGCTGGAGGTGTATGAGAGGCAACCATACATTGATGCTTCTCTCCTTTTCTTCCTCCCTCCCTGCCCTTCTTTCTGAGGATGATGACTAGAACATTAAAAAAAAAAAAAAGGAGTTTAAAGTCTGAAAACTGAGATTTAGGAACAATGAATACCAAATAATTCAAGAATCTGACTATTTTCCAGGGGAAGAGCTTTTATAAGTAGACAAATCATGTGTTCCAATTTCCCTTGGACAGTGCTGATGCATGCCTCTTGCCACGGTGTAATCCTTAATCGTATACCATTTTACTCTTAAAAATGACTCCATTTAAGAAACAAATTGTGAACCCTGGCTAGTGGCTCAGTGGTTAAGGCGCTGGCCTGTGAACCCAAAGGTTGCTGGTTCGATTCCCAGCCAGGGCACATAACCAGGTTGCAAGCCAGGTCTGTAGCTGAAAGCAGGTGAAAGGCAACCACACATTGATGTCCCTCTCCTTCTCTACCTCTCTCCCTTCCCCTCTCTAAAAATAATAAAGAAAATCTTTAAAAAAAAAGAAACAAATTGTATGTTTGCTCTATTTATAAGCCAGGTGGATAGTGCATTTGGAGGCCTTGAGGGCACAGGATAGACTCTATTACAACCATGGAAATACAGCTAAGAACAGAGAAGAGAGAAGCAAGGAAGGGAAGAAGATAAGATCACCCAAAAGCAAGTTGAAGCTGGTAGGCTGGCTTGAGCAGAACCATCTACTGTTGTTGTACTGTAATGATCTAAACTTGCACCTCTCTCCTAGAACTTCTATAATTAAGCAGGCTGCACACATTAATGCTTTGTGCCTTTATGCGAGAGATGGTGCAGGAGTTAAGGGAACTATGGGAACTACGTCTTCCATCTGGGTCAGTATGATGCAGGGGAGGGACAAATGGGATGCATAACAGAAGGCAAGATGATCTACCCAAAGACAAAGTAGGAGTTCAGAGGGGATGGTAACTGGGAAAAGCATAAACCATTAATTTTCTCTCTAGAATTACAAGATATATATATATATATATATATATATATATATGATAAATATGGTTTGAATCATTTTGTTAGGATTTCAAAGGATGGGGTACTTAAGATAAATTTTGAACTGAAGCCATCATTGAGTAACTTTATAAACAGCTATCTAATAAACTACATTTAATTACCGCAGGATGTTACTAAGAGTGTTGTTTATTCAGTACCCTTTTTACAAGGACCCACAAGAAAACTTTCTTTTAGGTTTCGGTACAGGGAATGGTTGGGCTTACCATGAATAATTCATTTATTTGTTGTATAGATTCTATGAGTTGTGGAACTCATCTTGTTTCCTTCTCTACCTTGAATGCTGGATCCAAATCCAGTTCTACCTACAGCCACAAGAAAACTTTCTTTTAGGTTTCAGTACAGGGAATGGTTGGGCTTACCATGAATAATTCATTTATTTGTTGTATAGATTCTATGAGTTGTGGAACTCATCTTATTTCCCTCTCTGCCTTGAATGCTGGATCCAAATCCAGTTCTACCTACAGCCAATAAAGCCTTAGAGAATGCAACATCGGCTTGAACTTCACCCCTGGCTCCATCCATCTCTCAACCCCCCCACCCCCCCACGCCTACTCTCTTTTTTTTGTCCTCAGATGCAATCTCCTCATTAATTTTCATTTCTTTAATTTATTATATTGTAATATGAGTGACTTTATTCTTGAAAAATAAAGGAAACATACATACAATCCAATCCCAGAAAGTTTCAATTCCTTAGTTTCCATGTAGTATTATTTTCTACATATAATTATAATACTTTATTTCCTATTAAAGTGATAGAAGGCTGATTTTCCCTATGTCTGTATGGTTTTGGTAAAAATCCTGAAATTCTTCTACAAAGCATATACAACAAACCTACATGGAATAAAGTCTGGTCTAGAAGTCTGATGGAGGAATTGGGGGTGGGAAATGAAATTGGGAGAAAGGAACAGCAGCTCTTAGGATAGGGGTACAATAGGTAAGAAGAACCAGTTTGTTTGAAGAGTTATAATAAGAATCTAGATGCTGAGAATGACTTTCTTCATAAGCTAAGGCTTAGACTATACAGAAGGAAGATGGGGGAGACAGACAATCAGAAAGGACACCAGAAAGTACTACTTCATCATTGTAGTTGCAAAAACATCTTTGTAAGACCAACCACAAATGGCTTTAGCCCAACTGAATGGAACTATCTTTGAATTTACATGGTTTCGTTTTTTTTAAAAGGATGCTGACAATAATGTCCTCACTATATCTCCCTTATACTCCTTTAGTACCAGAAACAAACTAAAATATTTTATTAGATTCCAAAGGAGAAAAGTAGAGAATGTGAATACCTCAACAAAAATTCATGACACATCTTTAAGAACCAGCTTTGGTGTTCATAGCACCCCAGTCAAGATATCTTCTGTACTCTCCTGGTCTCAGGAGGTACTGCCATCCCCTGTAGTTGGCATTTCCTACAGAACCCAGCAACCCTCCAGCATGTTGGGGGAGTGGATTTCATTGAGGTGGAAGTGTTCCTGAAGAGAGAGACAATCATCTGTGACCGCTGACATTTGTCTTCTGAAGTCATCTCTCTCATAGATCCTCATTCTGTAAGTGCTGGAATGCTGGGGTGGCAGGCACAAAATAAAAAAGTCAACGAAGACAAATAAAGAGAAATTAAAGTTCTAGTCCCTGCACCTCCCTGGCCATACCTGCCCAGTAGTTCTGGGTTCAAGCTTGCTTCCAGAACAGCCACATTGCAGAGTTCAAGAGCCTTCCCAGCCTCCCATCACCCACTTGAAGTGACTCTAATAATTTATGGGTAAAGCAAGGAACAGAGTTAGCAGCCCTTCAAATGCTACCCACCATTCTCTGGGCTTGGGGATGAAGATTTGTCTAAAATAAAATGGATTAACTTAGTCCTTGTTATTGGAGAAATTCTGAGAGTCATTGGAAAGCCCTGCCTCACTGGCTAAATTACTCTTGTTAAAAAAGTTAGCTATTTTCTGTACAACTGCTGATTTAGTGATCATGTACATTATGGCACATAGGATTACAAAGCTCTTGTAAACAATTAAGATGACACCTTCTTATAACTTCAGGTCAAATTTCACCCTATTTGACTCTTCAGCTTCTTTTCTGGCCTCACACTCTCAACTTTTTTGTCTTCCTCAGCTGGTTGCAATGATCATTTTCATTAAGTTCCGTTTAAGTGACACTGCATCCCATGCCCCCCATACTCCATTCTTCTGAGAACTCTGTGATCACTCTCTAGGAAATACTGAATCTCAAACAAAGTCTTGGATTAGGCCTTTCCACTCATTTATAACCTCTAAGTGAGCTGGCAGGTTCTGACCATGAAATTAGAACAGAAACTAGAAGACAGGGGTCTCTCTTCTCCAGAGCGATAATCAAATAGGGAAGTGAGCCAAAGCAAGCCAAAGTATTTATAGCAATTAAACAGACACAGATTGTATTGCTAAATTTTGTTATATTGGATTTCTGAGTTGATAAGGCTTGGAGTCACCACTTTAAGAAATTATATCTTGAACAGATGGTAACTTCAATCTTCTCCATGTTCTGCTTTTTCTCAGTCTTCATCTTTTCATTTTGGGTTCCATTTTCAAATATGAAATCTGGGAACATGTGATTGAAAAAAGAGATTTCATGAAGAATGGCTTCCCATCTAACACACCCTTCTAGAATGAACTGCAGGCTCACTTCCACTTTCTGCTCACTAGTTAGAACAATCTGGTTGAAGAATAATCTTTTTAAATGGCTTTCATTTCCAAAGTGGCCAAAGACAAAGACAGCGCCATACTCACGTGGGGGATGAGGTGGCAGGAGCAGACGGAGTCGCCCAGGCCCATCCACTGCTGGGAGGCAGGGTCGTAGCTGAGCTGCACAAAGTACTGGCTGCCCTGGAAGTTGGGGCGCTCATACAGCATCCAGCAGCCACTGTCCACGCGGATGGAGTTGCAGCGGCTGAAGTAGGGCTGCAGGTTGGGCTGGTAGCGGTGGCCCTGGATGCCTGGGTCCTCGTAGAAGGTGACCTGTGAAATGGAAGGAGTGGAAGGCGTGAAACTATTTGCCCTGCTGAAGATGCTGTGACAAAGCAAAGGTTGGGCGTCAGGCACCCAGCACTTACCTTTCCCGTTTTGGAGAGAGGGAGCCGGACGTGTTCGCTCGGAGCTGCGTGGAACAGAGGGGCGGCCTGCTCTCTCTGCGGCCGCCCTGGCTGCTGCCTCCGCAGGAAATCACACAAAAGGGCCCCATTTCGGGGAGCAGGGGGTTGGCAAGCTCGTTGCTCTCTCTCCTCCTCCCTGGCCATTGGGTTTGCTGAATGGTTTGCCCTCATTCTTTCTGGTAGTTTTGGGTTGTTCCAATTCACAAACGCTGTTGTGGCCACAAAAAAGAAGTCTTTACTGTTTTAGTTGAGCAAAAGGACGAGCGGCATTCTGTCCCCATGCTTTTATTTTATAGCCTTCTCTGCTTAATTGACCCTTCACAGAGAAGTAAACCGAGCACTGTATTTTGCTTAGGGACTGGCGATATCCTTTTTAAAGAAAAGCAACACACACACACACACACAAAACAAATCTTCTTAAAAATCAGAACTGAAAGACTCTTAAGGAAGAGGGAATCAAGTGAAGTAGCCTGTGAGAGTACTTTGAAAAGCATAAAACTTGTTTCAAATGCAAGTTTCTATGATCATCGTTGTAATTTGGAGGTTATCAGGAGTAAAACTGATAGTTGGCTGGAAATCCATCAGCTCCTGAAGGCTGGGAGTTCTTTCTTGTTCTTTCTGCACCTGGGCCCTAGAGCAGAGGCTTGGCATGCAGCAGGCTCTCAGTACATGGCTCTGACCTGCAAGAAAGCAGATAGTTGCGGCCTTTCTCCTTTTCTCACGTCCTTCTGGAAGTCTGAACCCGCCCTTCTGCTGGTGGCTGCCTGGAGTCCTGCCTGCTGTTTGATGTCCCTGTCCTTCAAATGTCCTATGATATTTCTTTCCCCTCACCATTATAAATTCTTGCCCACTTGATGAAGGTGATTCGAGTTAGTATAAGGAGTACTATAGGAACTCTCAAAGTACTATACTTCCTTCTTCCTCAGACTTTGAGGTGCTGAACAGCACCAGGTCAGCTGATAGAGACACGTGAGAGCATGGATTTCACAGTGTGGTGTGGGATCCCCACTTAGGTCCCCAAGACACTTTCAAGGGGCTCATAAGATCAAAACAGTTTTCAAAACAATACCAAGATATTACTGGCCTTTTTCATTCTTATTCTTTTCCAAGTGGATAGTGTTTTCCCACTATATGATTTTTTTAGTTGTAAAAGTGTGAAATAATGTCAGTCTTTTCACTGTTTTGTTTTAGAAAATGGTTATTATTCATAAACATTTGTTATTTATATTAACATGTAATAGGTTTACAGTCCAAGGCCCTTCCTAAAAGGAGAAAAACCCTGAGTGAGTAGGGTTCCAACAGGGGTTTGTCTATTGAAGTAGAACCAACACAGTATCCAGCCAATAGTCAGGCCCTTGTGTGACTCTCCAAGGCAGGAAAGATAAGGAGCCCTGAGACAATCTATAATATTAAGACATATTCAGGGGCAAATAAAATACCTAGAAATAAAATACTGAGTCAAGAGGTTGATTAGAGAGTTACCCTTACCTGTTGATTCCAAAGTCATGGGAAAGTCTGGGCCTTGAGTTAGAGGTCTACACTGACACCCACACAGTTGTGTAGTTAGCTGTTAAAGTTAGAGCATCAGGGGCCTCAGCTGGGTCAAGTGTGGAAGTGAATGGTGCCTTTGGGTCCTGCACCACTGCTTGGTGGAGGAGCAAGTGCTTGCAAATGACACTACCTGTGACCACTTACCCTGCCTGTCCCACGGCCTTGCTTTCACACTGCTTCCTCTGAAGTTATTTTTCTTCACTGTACTAACAAGTGAAGAAAACTGTTGAAGAGGCGCTATCTGTGGAGAGCACATTCAGGGAGTAATAGCTACTCGCGTACTACTGCAGTTCTGTTACTGCTGTGTCATCTTTGGGAAGTCAGTCAAGCTCCACAGTTTTCCCATTTATAAAATGTAAGTGACAAGGAAAAGCAAATGAAATAATGAACTTGAGCCCTGGCTGGTGTGGCTCAGCGGATGGAGCGCTGGCCTGCTGACTGAAAGGTTACGGGTTCGTTTCCGGCCAGGCAACGTGCCTGGGTTGCAGGCCAGTCCCTGGTTGGAGGTATGTGAGAGGCAGCTCATTGATATTTCTCTCACGTGTGTTTCTCTCCCTCCCTTCCCCCACTCTCTAAAATAAATAAATAAATAAAATCTTTTTAAAAAAGAATAATGAATTTGAAAGCACATGGTAAATTGTAAAGTCGTATCTGAGCTTTGTCAGATAAAGTGCTTTTTAAAAACTTTTCATTTCACCCAATTAAAACAAAACAAAATTTCAAGTTAACAAAATTATTTTCAGTGAGACATGTCATCTGGTTTTTTCTCTTTTGTTAAAACCAAGCTCATATTTTGTTGGTCACCCAACTAGAGGACAATGCGTTATGATTTAGACAAACCAGTGGCAAAATTCCAAATCTTTTGCATAGTTGATTTAGTAAGAATCACAGTATTTTGATAACACAGTAGTGCCTCCTTATCAACAGGAGATATATTCCAATCCCCCTGTGAACACCCAGTACCTTGGATAGTACCAAACCCTATATGTGCTGTGTTTTTCCTTATAGGTTCATATCTATGATAAAGTTTAATTTATAAATTAGGCATAATAAGAGATTAACAAAAATAACTAACCATAAAATAGAACAATTATAAAATTGTTTTATAACTTTATAAAATAAAGTTATATGTATGTTGTCTCTCTTGCCCTGTCTTTCTCTAATAACTAATAGCCTACATGGCTACCAACTGAATAACAGAATAATTGGCAGCATATGAAGTATGGATACACTGGACAAAAGGGTGATTCATGTCCCAGTCAGGATGAAGCAAGACAGTGTGAGATTTCATGCTGCTATTCAGAATGGCACACAATTTAAAACATGAATTTTTTATTTCTGGAATTTTTCATTCAATATGTTTGAACCGCTGTTGACCACCGGTGACTGAAAACTTGAAAAGTGAAAACACAGATAAGGGGGAATTACTGTATGTGTATCTTCATGTTTGTAATATCTCCTATATTCCTTCACCAAGGTGATATCTGAATGTAAAGAATTCCATTATTTAAAGTTCTGTGCAGGATATTATTTTTTAAAATAGCTTTTTAAAAGATATAATTCACATTCCATACAGTTCATCCATTTAAAGTAAGTCATTAGTTTTAATATATTCATAGATTTATATAACCATCACCAAAGTCAATTTTGGAACATGGTTATTATCACAATGAAAACCCCTGTTCCTTTGAGTTATCCTTCTCTTGTCTCCTCATCCTTCCAGCACTAGACTACTAACTTATTTCATGTCTGTATAGATTTGCCTATTTTGGGTATTTCATATAAATGCAATCATATAATATGAGGTATTATGTGATTGTCTTTTTTCATTTAGCATAATGTTTTAAAGGTTCATCAATGTTGTAGCCTGTATTGATGGACATTTGGGTTTTTTCTACTTTTTAGCTGTGTGAATAGTACTTCTATGAATATTCATATATTCATGTATAAGTTTTTGTTTGAACGTCCTTTTTCAATTCTTTTCAGTATAGACCTAAGTGTAGAATTGCTGAGTCATGTGATAACTCTATATTTAACTATTTGAGGAACTACCAAACTATTTTTCATAACAGCTGCACCATTTTGCATTCCTACCAGCAATTTATGAGAATTCCAGTTTCTCCACAACCATACCAACTCTTGTTATTTTCTGTTATTTTTTCTCCCTAGAATTATTGTAACCATTATAGTGAGAATTGAGTGATATTCATTGTGGTTTTGGTTTGAACTTCCCTAAAGAATAATGATGTTGAGCATCTTTTCATTTGCTTTTTGGCCATTTGTACAGTATATATTCTTTGGAACAATACTGTGTACATTATATTCAAGTCTTTTGCTTACTTTTTAATTGCATTGTCTGTGTTGTTGACTTTTAAGGGTTCTTTATGTATTCTGGATTCTAGACCCCTATCATAGATATGGATTGTAAATACTTTTCCCATTCTTTGGGCTGTCTTTTCACTTTACTCATAGTGTGCTTTGATGCATAGATAGTTTTAATTTTGATAAAGACTAATTTATCATTTTTTTGGTTGCTTTTGGTGTCATATTTAAGAAATATTGCCTAATAAAAGTCACAAAGATATATGTCTATATTTTCTTCTAAGAGTTTTATAGTTTGGCCCTGGCTGGTAGCACCAGCCTATGAACCCAAAGGTCGCTGGTTCAGTTCCCCAGCCAGGGCACATAACCAGGTAGCAAACCAGGTCTCCTGCCAGGTCTGTAGCTGGAGGCAGATGAAAGGCCTTCCCCTCTCTCTAAAAATAATAAATAAAATCTTAAAAAAAAAAGAGTTTTATAGTTTGAGTTCTTACATTTAGATGTTTGATTTGTTTAGAGTTTGTTTTTATATATGTACAACATATGAATCCAAGTTCATTCTTTTGCATGTGGATCTTCAGTAGTCCCAGCACTATTGTTGAAAAGGTGTTTTCCCCCATTGAAGAGTCTTAGGACCTTTGTTAAAAATCAGTTGAACATAGGCATATGGGTTTACTTCTGGACTCTCAAGTCTATTTTATTGGTCCGTATGCCTGTCTTATGTCAGTACCTCACTATTTTGATTACTGTTACTTTGTGGTAAGTTTTGAAATAGAGAAGTGTTGAGTACTTCTACTTAGTTCTTCTTTTCCAAGATTGTTTTTGCTATTTTGGGTCCCTTGCAATTCCAGGAATTTAAAAATTGGCTTATCAATTTCTACAAAAATGTTAACCAGTACAGAGCACTATTTTTGCTTATATAAATTTGGAAAGGAGCTCCACAAATATGTACAGTAGCAAACATTAATACTTCACTTTGCATAAGTAAGCCTTTCTTAATGGAGTCTCAATAAAAATTCATATTTAGAGTCCAAAATTAAGTTGACCATACTCTACGGTTGAATTTTAGGGGATACTGAGGATACATTAATTTCTCACACTTACATTTATACAATAATTTAAAGATAACATAATATTTCTTCATCTTTTTATCATAATTATTCTGGGACTTATTTAGTGAGGCAGGAGTTTATTATCACAGTTTTCAATAAGTTAATTTAGGCATCATAAGGGTAAGAAATAACTTGCTGAAAGAGATAAGTAGGGGAACTAATTATCCCTGCTTACCTGAGACTAGATTTTTCAGGAGGCAGGACTTTCAGTGATAAATCTGGCCGAGTCCTTAGAAAACTAGTCTGAGGTGGTCAGTCTACTAGCAAGTTGCAGAGGCAGACTAACAACTCAGGCCCTTCACCTCTCGGTTTAACCTTTCTCTACCAGTTGACCACACCATGCAGGCTTTATCTTCTCTGCTTTGGGAATTTGCTTAAAACCCCTCTCTTTACTCAGCTTTTAAAACTAATATCTGAGACTCTCTACTCAATTTTTTGGCTTTGCTGTTCCAGCTATAACTGGTGCCATTTTTTCTCTTGTATATGGGTTCTGATCATCCTTATTATGTCTTTCCTCTCTCCCTCAGATGCGAGCTGTCAAGGCAGAAACAGTGCTTTTCTTTCTTTCCCACGATATGACTCTCCATTCATATCATGCTTTCTGGGACACCAAATGCTGCCTAACCAACAGGAAGAAAGTAGACATTCAAAACACCTGAGCTTCAGGGTCAGGTGCGTGCTGGGGAGTCACCATTTCTTAGAACTCAGTTATTATTTAAAGATAAGCGAGAGTCACATAGTGCCAAGAACACACCGTGTCTATTTATTGCTTTTCTATGTGACTCATAACAAGAAAAACCCAACCTAGTATAAATCAATAACCCGTCTCAGAGAGCCCATTCTGGCATCCACAGCCCCCCAGTCATGGTAGTGCCTGTAGTCCCCGGGCCGGAGCAGGTACTGCCGCCCTCGGTAGGTGGGCATCTCATAGAGGACCCAGGAGCCCTCCAGCACGTGGAGGGAGCGCAGCTCGTGGAACCGGAAGCAATCGTGGATGCAGGAGCAGTCCTCAGTGAGCTCAGTCATACGGCCTCCGTAGTCATCTCTCTCATAGAGTCTTATCCTGTGGGAGCTGCTCTGTTGTGACAAGTTAAAGAAGAAATAACATAAATCATATGTATTCCTAATATCCATGAAAGTGAATCGTCCTCCATCTTCATGAGGCATAGTTTTCAAACCATCCTGGCATACCAATAAATTTCCCCCTGCCCTTCTCCTACATTGTTTAACAAATTAGGAAGAATCATAAAATAAAACTCACCTGCCTAGTGGACTAGCTTCTGGAAGAAACAATGAAAGAAACGGGTTCCTCTATAAGAAACTAGCTGTCACAACTGTATTTAATGAGTCTGCAGAGGGGATTTTAACTCCCTTTTCTGTTACGACTGCATTAAACTGAACCCTATCAGGCTTGTTTTTAACTCACTTTCCCACTCATAACAGGCAACAGTCCCTACTGTGTCCACATGTCTGACATTGTGCCCAGTCACTCATGCCATTTCAGTTTCCTACCTCAAAGAAATTCCTATTTTGTATATATCTTTTTTTGCACCTGCAAAATTTCTCTAGTCTAATTTTGGTTTTAGTTCTTAAGTATGCTTACCACCCCACATAATTTAGGGTCACCAGAGAGCAGAGGCACAAACTCCACTTGGTTAAAAAGCATTAAGCAACACTTTGGTGAGGACCATGCCCCACAAAACCCTAACTAATAAGTTGTCTCTGACCCTTACAAGAAACTGGTTGATAATGACTCCTGGAAAACAAGAAGCCATGTACAGGATGAAACAAATTGCTAGTTTCTAGATTAATTGTTGACATACTGATGAACAATATGGAGAATGTATTGAAAATAATCACCAATACAGGCAGAATACAGTATACCTATATTGTTCTCCTATAGTTTATTAGTGTTTTATCATTAAAAAAGAATTATCTAAAGAGACTTTTTTCTTTACTGAACAAGGCAATTTTTATTTAGAAATTAAGGATCAGCCAGAGGTGGCCAAATTTAATTTTTAGAGGTTGTGTTGTTGAGATTTCTTGTGGCGTAAAAACAATTTACCTTTAAGTAAGAAAAAATTAGAGATTAAGGTCATACTTTGTGTGTGTGTATGTGTGTGTGCTTGAAAGTCAGTTATTGCTATCCTTACTGTGAGGGCTAGTTCTGAGTTGGAACAAACTGACTTTAATAAACAGGGATTTAGTCAGGAATCAATGATGCTTTCACATCAGTTGGTTGAAGCAAGACTCACATAAGGAATTTCTTGGCAGGAGCAGATGGAGTCGCAGAGGCCCATCCACTGCTGTGGGTCAGGGTAGTCGCCGCGCCGCACGAAGTACTGGCTGCCCTGGAAGTTGGGGCGCTCATACAGCATCCAGCAGCCGCTGTCCACGCGGATGGAGTTGCAGCGGCTGAAGTAGGGCTGCAGGTTGGGCTGGTCGCTGCTGCATTCATAGCAGCGGCCCTGGAAGCCCAGGTCCTCGTAGAAAGTGATCTGTAGTGGAAAACAAGGTGACAGCAGGCAGTCAGCTAGGAGGTACACCCTCAGACACAGAAGACACTCTATAGACATGTATGGCACCTGGGTTGGCTCACCTTTCCCATGGTTGTTGATGATGAATGATCAGTGTCCGAAGTGCTGGGACGAGTGGCAGTTGGTATATAAAGCAGGACAGCTGCTGAGTTGGCAAGAACAACACAAAAGGGGCCTGGGGTAGTTAGTGTGTGAGGGGATTTCTATGTTCTCTCTCTCTTTTTTTTAAAATTTGGGATCATGGGTCAGGGGTCTGTCATCCTCTCTGGGCTTTTTGACTTGTCCTCACTAGCTTCAGTGAAAGAAATTGAAGTCAGCAGAACTATTATGACCTTGGAGACAAAGGATGTGCTTCTCGTCCTATGCAGCTCGCTAGAAATACATTACATACCCAGCATTTTGTAGTGTTTGCCTATGGAAACTGCTGAGATGGGGTTGGTGGTTCCATCTGGGGTGACTCATGACAAACCAAGAAGGACCTGATGCGCTAAGGGCAACAGAAACATCCTCTCATTGAAAAACATTACATGTCCTGAATGATCTCATTCATATAATATGATTTTGATTAAAATATTCTGTATATGTTTAATACAGGAAAAAGATTGGAACTGTGTATGTTACGCCAAACTATGAGTCATGGTTATCAATGAAAGGCAAGAGTATAGGTTTGAGTTTTGTTTCTAGCACTCCTTTTTGTTGTTTTCTGTTGCCTTAATTTTTTATTATAAATATATAATGGGGCTAAAATAAGGCGATGTCCTGAAATTAGCACCAGGATTTGCCTGAGTTTCCCCTCCCTGGAGCGTCACTGTCTCCTGGAACCCAGGTGACTGCCTGAAGAGCTTTCTCCATTGCTGCCAGCCTATTGACACAGAAGCACCCCAGATATGCAGGGGTAGGGCATGGCTCTGACCCTCAGTTCATCCTTTGTCACCCTATGTGTAGGTAGAAATCGTTACCAAGTACCTTTGTGCGTCACCATCCGTGAACGGGCTCTGAAAGGAGAGCCAAACGCAGTTATAGCCACATGTCTACAATGCCATTTGCAAAAGTTCTCGGGTAGCATGTAAAGTAAACATGCAGATGTTAACGGGAGAGACAGCAATAGCCTCAAAATAAAAATGTACCCTCATAAGTAGCAGAACTTGAGCAACACAGCAGCTGCTGGATGCTCAAAGTCCTTGAGCCTGAAGCTAGGTGCCTGGAAGTATATAAACCCAGAGACCACACATTGCCAATATATTCAGTCTTCCACCTAGTGCTGCAGCTCTACTGGTAAACCTGTTAGTTTCAGTATGAAACAGGCTGCATTGGTTTCCTCAAACACAAACTCACATTGAAATACACCACCATTTTCAGCAGAAGCCAGCAAATCACATGTGTTTTTGTGCACATTAAAAAATAAAACATGCGAACCCAAAGGTTGCTGGTTCGATTCCCCAGTCAGGGCACATAACCAGGTTGCAAGCCAGGTCTCCAGCCAGGTCCATGGCTAGAGGCAGGTAAAAGGAAACCATACATTGATGTTTCTCTCCCTCTCTGCCTCTCTCCCTACCCTTCTCTCTAAAAATAATAAATAAAATCTTTAAAAAACAAAAACAAAAGAAAACAACAACAGAAAGAAAAATGTAATACAAGAAAAAACAAACAAACAAACCAAAAACCAAAAAACAAAAAACAAACCTAAAACTGTTCTGCAAAGGTAGCACATCAAAACCTTAAGAAAAATGTAATTTGTATTCACATTCATTTGGTCAGATTGTTACTACACATATTTACTAGCTAAGCCATATGCCTAATCAGTATTTTGGAAAGGTACTGAAAGACTAGAATATTTTATTCTCCTCCTTGTCATGATATTCTATTAAGAGAAAACCTATACCCATTTTTCTTGTAATGCTTTATTGAAATGATTTTAAATGTTTCCATATGACAACATTATAAAGGCAATCAATGATAGATTAATTTTATTTTGGGTTGAAACTTTGGGACACTGCCTCCTACTCCACCACTCTGCAATATTCAGTGTTAAGTATTTGTAAAATATGCTACAAAGCTAGTCTGCTCTGACATAGAAATACTATATATTCTTGGAATTTTCCAACCCCCGTCCTTGCACTCACAATGGAGTAGCATAAGATACACACATTTTAAAAACCCAAATGTAGCCCTACAACATGATTCTAAGAGAAGAAAGCTCAACATCCAAAAATAACACTTCAGTGCAGTTTACATCAAAGCTAACTGTAAAGAAGAATATGCTGGCAAATGTTGCAGTTTTAAGATGATGTTTCTTTTCCTCTCCCAGAGACTTTATTAGGAAGCGCCATGGTATAATTTTGAGCTTCTAAATGACCTACAAAATAAAAAGATGATTTTGGTATCAAGCACAGCAATTCAACCTGGATATAGACATTATCTTTCAATCTATATGAGTTGAGGTCAATTATCAGATACTAAGTTATTGACAAAGATGGGTTAAAATGAATATAGGTACAAAAGAATTTTCAAGGAACTGTTCTAAGACATTTGGAAATTGAGTTATATTTTTCAACTAAATAGGATATATGATCCCACAATGAATCCTGTACAGAAAGAAAAAATGTTTAAAGAACACATGATTGGGTCAATAGACAAAACTTGTATATAGAGGGTAAGTTAGATCAAAGTATTAATAAATTTTTCTGAAGTTGATACCTATACTGTAGTTAGTTAAGAGAATAACTTTGTTCTTTGGAAGTGCACACTGATGTATATAGGGGTAAAATGATATGGTGATGTAACTTCAAATGGATCAGAAAAATTAAATATCTATATCTATGTACAGAGAGAAAGAGACAAGGGCAGAGGAAGAGAGAGAGGCAGAGAGAGAAAGTGATACAGCTAATGGGGCAACTGGTGAATCTGAGTAAAATGTACGTGAAGGTTCTTTGAAGCATTCTTGCAACTTTTCTCTAGGCTCAAATTATTCTCAAAGGAAAGAAAATAATAAAAATAATACATTGTTTGACTAACTATATCCAAAGCAAATCATTTCTTTGTCCATTAGCAATTGTGTATCATTCTTGCAGAAAAATATTTTGACTTTCTTCTATATTGCTTTCCATTTAAATTTAAATTGCCCTCCTTCCATTTTCGATAGAGGAGTGTTGACATCTCCAAATAGGAGAGTGAAGCCATCTGTTTCCCCTTGTAGTTTTATGAGTTTTTCCTCATATAGTTTGATGCTCTGTTGTTCAGTGTGTGTAAAGGGCTGTTAATGTCTTCTTGGGAAATAAACCTTTATCATCATGCAGTTCCCTTCTTTATTCCTATTAACTTTCCTTGCTTTGAAGTTAGCTCTGTCTGAAATTAATATAGCTACTTTTATTTTCTTTTGGTTAGTGTTAGCATGGCATATTTTTCTCCATCCATTTACTTTTCTTTATAGTTCAACTAGGTTTCTTATAGACAACACAGAATTGGGTCTTATTTTTCGGTCCACTGTGACAATTTCTGTCTTTTTTTCTTCATAATTTCATGATGGAAGTTTTCATCCAGAAAAGTTGAGAGAATTGTAGAATGAGATACATACGCCCACCCCTGTCAATTCTGTTTGCTGTGTTTGCTTTCATGGGCATCAGTGCATCTCTCTGTTCCTCTACCCATCCATCCGTCCATCCATCTTATTCTTGGGAGAAGCAGGTTACCCTGTGCTCTCCTCTTCTTTACATTTCCAAGGACAGTTGTTGACTTTTCAGTCTGTTCAGCTTTTTACTTGTTGAGGGGAATGCTGATATCCAAGTTCCTTCTGTGTGGAAATGGAAACTAGACCCCTCAAACTAGCCTTTCGCCATATTTGCTTCTTTTCCCCACTGCTGTGGGCTCCTCAGCAGCAGTGGTCGTGGGAGCACTTGTGCTGTTGCTTGCTCCAGTCTTGGCACTTTTCTGAGCCCTTCCACATGCACGGATGCTCACTCACTTAGTCCTTGTAACAGTCCTGTGGGTAGGCACTATTATCATCCTCTTTTTATAGATGAAGCACAGGGAGATTTATGTAGCAGTTCACCCAAGTTATTAAATGGAGGAACTAGTTTTTAAACCTAGCTATCTGACGCCAGAGTCCACACTTTTAATTGCTATAGCATGGTGTTTTCTAGCTCTTTGTCATGATCCTGTCCATTCCAAACTCATTTCTTAATACATCGCCCAATGTTGACACTTTCCTAGGATATGGTGTTGCTCATATCCATTTTGATTAATAAGGAAGCTACTCATAACGATACAGGATAAAAGAAATATTTAAAACTGCTTGCCAATAAATAAATAAAACTGCTTGCCAGAATACCTGGATTATTAAAAATAATTTCCCCCTTTTCCTTACCTTATAAACAAATTCAGTGGCTGGAAATACATAGATAATTCTGAATAAGGCATTTTTTCATCTGAAGTTAAAAAATTATTTATTGGCTAATAATATAACATGTTATAACATTCATAAGCTATAAAGGAAAAGACTATGAAGCCCAGATATATAAAATGAAAACTTCTTTAAACAGTAAAGTGTGAAAGTATATTTTCATACATTTATAAAATAATTATTTCTATAATAAAAATATTTGTTTATTTCTTGGTTAATTCTAATAAATCAGTAGTAAGACATACATGTATAGCTTTTTGACTACCACAAAAATATCACAAGACATAGTCATATATGTGTAGCAATATTTGAATATCACAAGAAAAGTGGTTATTTCTAAGAAGTAGGAAAGGGGTATGGGAAAGTGGGGTTCTTTTACTTTTCACTTATAATTTTTGTATTATTTGAAATTTTTACTATAAGCATGTATACACTTACATGAACCCACAGAATTAACAGCTACTTAACTCGTGAACGGCATATCTCAAATGCTAAGAGAGAATAGTGGTTAATATTTATTTAGGGTGTACTCTGTGCAAGGACTCTTCTAAACTTTTAACATGCATAATCCTATATCATCAACCCAACAACCTTAAGAGAAAGGTACCATTATTCTCCACATTTTGCAGGAGAGAAAGCTAAGGCACAGAGAGGTTAAGTCTCTTGCCTGAAGCCAGATGGTAAGTGGTAGGCTTTTGATTCAAATCCAGAGCATCTAACTCTAAAGGCTAGACTTTTAACTACAATATAAGTAATCCCCAGACATCTGGTATCATTTTGGTCCAATTTGTGTTTTAAGACCTACTTTGTTCTTTGGCTGTGTGTCCAAACATAATTTTTTCGATGATTTATGTTTCATGGCATTTGCTTCCTTTGTAGAGCTGCTGGTGGCATTTTTATTCATTGCTCCCCTTCTTAACTTGACACCTAGAGAACATATAGGAACATACCTGTACAAAGAACCTTGAAAGAAAATGAGTCCACCCACAGTTTTAGACTTTCCCCTTCATGAGTGCTTTTCTCCCATTACCAAAGCGTCTAAGAATAAGACTTGCCTAATTTTGATAATAGAGGACAAGCAAGCCATAAAGGCTCCTTGTTCTTTTTAATTCCACCAGAGAGATGTTATTACCATAACAAGTGTGGCCTTACTTTGTGAGTTCTCCTCCTGTGTTACATGCTTCTAACCAAACGCAAGTAGGTAGGCTTACTCTGTTTGCGGGCATATTCTGCTGCTTTGGGTGCTGTTAACATGGCAAAAGGGTGCAAGGACAGGCGGAAGGGTGGAGCTCTGGAAACCTGAAAAGGAAATAGTCCTGCTTTGAAAAGCTGCACACACCTTGTGCTGTTGACACCCGCTACTTACGGCACTTGGCCTGTTTAATCAACCCATAGTCCTTAGACATTGCTAGTAGTCAGGTGAGGCTCATGCTTCATTGTTGCTCACATTCACACACTGTCTTCTATTCCTGCGCTTGCTTCCTTTGCCTAGAATACCTTTTCACACACCGATGCTCTTCAAATAGTTCCCTTTACCTAGAATAGATATATTCTTCTTTTCTGCCTAGGCTCTTACCTTTCTTAAGGCTCCCACTTTTTTTCTGAGGCGTAGCTCAAAAATCATCTTTTCTGAGGAAGCTGCTTGATGTCTCCACACCTTCACTCTCCCCTCCTGGCACCCGGACCCCCACCCCACCCCAAAGCAGGTTTATTGACACATTTCTCTGTGAATTCAAAGCATGCTGTCAACAGAACAGACCTATTGTGCTATAGTTATAACCTGCTGTCTATTGCGCTACACTGGAAACAACTTCAAGGCCAGAACTCTTCATTCATTCATTCATTCATTCATTCATTCACCAAGTTTTCAGTGAACACCTACTATGGGCCAGACTATGTGTTAGGTTAGTAAGACAGACAAGGTTCCTGCTTTTTTAGGGCTAAATGAGGAAAGACAAGCAATAAACTATTAGACAACCAGGGTAATTAAACATCATGGTAAGTTTAATAAATAAACTAAACAAAATGAAGTGCTAGGGAGTGACTAGGCAGCCACCACTTCAGACAGAAGGGACAGACAACACCTCCCAAAGGAAGCAGTGTCCCAGCTGAGACAGGCTGAGCAGCAGTCAGCCATGGGAGAGCTGAGAGAAGTGTTCCAGGCGAAGGTAACCAGAAGGTCTTCCTGAAATAAACTTCTGCTTTGCAGATGCAGAAGGGAAGCCACTGTGTGGCTAGAGCACAGTGTGAAAAGGGAAACTTGCAGATGAGGCTCAACAGGGAGGCAGGACCCAAATCACATGGGTTCTTGTTGGTCATGGTGTGGATTTACTCATTGAAATTGATTCTAGGGTGCAATAGAAGACATTGAAATATTTTGAAGCAGTAGTGTTGTTACAAAGTCCAATCCAGGTTTTTACAAAGATCATTCTGGCTGCTATGTGGAGAATTGATTGGAGTGTGGAAGGAGGAAGGCTGGTTAAACTAATTTAACCTAGTGCCTTAGAGAGTGACTTGCACATAGTAGGCACGCAAATGTTACTGACTAGTTGAACTATGATTCTAGTCAAGGCAATATTAGTTAACAGCATGGACTTTTATGCCAAACTGGCTGTCTGGGAATGCAGGCTGCCTGCATCTGTAAGACATGTGACCTTGGGCACGTCATTTAACCTCTCTGTGCCCATTTCTCCATGTGATAATAATAATACTGGTACCTACCTTATAGAATTGTGGTAGGGATTTAAGACTTAGCATATATAAAGTATTTAGAATAGTGTTTGGCACATAGTACAATATAGTAAGTAGCTTTAAAATTTATAAAATTATTATTTGTATTTATCATCATTTCTTTCCCTGGCTCAATTCTCTCTCTTATATAGAGTTACTGATGGCAACAAGTTGGCCACCAATTCCTTTACGGGATCCTGTCTCATCTACTAGAAAAAGGTTGAGTAATTGCTGACAAATAATTAATCAGAGCCGGGAGGCCTGAAATAATTAATATCCCACTGTAAGGTCAACAGTGTTCTGCTTCTTCACTGGTAGAGATTCACATTTTATACTTACAGAACTCTTATTTCTAAAGGGGAGAAGCTGATTACACAATTCTTTTTATGGACTCATTTCAACGAACACACCATTTCATCAATAGGACAGTCTTCATGATGTGTAACTAAGGCAAATACCGAATGACAGGACCACAAAACAAATATTCAGTTTTAGATGTTCAGATCAGCAGAACATTTTCTGCTCTATCTTTATCCCTCAAAAGTCTTAAAGATCATACTCCTAATGATCAAGTTCCCCTATAACTGGTATCCCTTCAAAGTAGGTTGAGATTTCTAACCGACTTTGATTTCCAACCAAAGTAGGTTGAGATAATTGTGTGGTTTATGTATAGGTGGGGTATATTTTTGTGGGGAGCTCTCTCTCTCTCTCTTTTTTTTTTTTAAGGAAAGGAACTACATTTATACTTTATTTTGTAATTTTCAACAGGAATGACTGAGCAGAGACCTGGAAGAAGCCTGTGTTCCTGGTAATGTTGTCGAACGGTGGTACCAGCCCTGGTCTGCCTACCTCCAGACTCCTTTTATCTGAGAAATAAACTTGTTTTTCACTATCAATATGGGTTTCTTGCTATACAATATAATACAGAAAACATGAACTAAGCAGTAAATGAGGATGTGTTATTTTCTTTATTGACAAAATAGTTTAGAGCTACCTCAGCAACGGCAGTTCTACTTTTCACTTCAGTATTTTATTTCAATGGCAAAAATATTTATTGGGAGTTTACATCATATCCAACATTGCAAGGAATTAAATATAAGCATAAACTATGGCCTCTAACCTCAGAAGCACATAATGTATTCAGAAAAATGACCTTAAAACACAAAGTAATTAACAGGAGGCTTTATATTAAGTATGGGGCAATTAAGGCGATATTAAGAGCCCTTGAGGTTAATATATGCCAGGTACAGAGAGAGAGAGAGAGAGAGAGAGAGAGAGAGAGAGAGAGCAGATTTGCCCCATATTGTTCTTTTTCTTCTTTCCTTTTTTTTTTTTTTTTTTTTTTTAGTGGTTTGACACTTGTTACTTATGAAGTGATTCACATTGATAAGTCTAATCATACATCATTCTTCATTCACTTCTGCCCTTAGAGGATTCGAGACTGATGCTCTCCATGCTCAGGCTGCCCTATTTATGGCAGAAGATAGAACCCAATATTATAAAGTCACTTCTAGATCAAATATTCTGTGAATATTGATAACGGGATGACTCATGGAAGCAGTTAATGTGGCTGTGTGGTTTATATAAAAAAATTATCTTAAAAGTAGATGAAATTTAAACCCTAAACTACGAATGCTACTAATATCTTCATTGTGTTAGTGTTGGAATAGTATTATGATTGAGTACCAAATTATGTCCACAGCACATTTAGCAAAAATGTCTTCTGACTAGAAGGGGCAGGGGAGGGGGAGGAAAAGAAGATCAGGATACATAAAGGCCTCCCTTTGCTCTTTTCCTTTTTCTCTGGTAAACAGAGCTGAAGAATATTTGCATTGCGTGCTTTATTTATAGAAGGGAGATACATGCTCTTTTCCCTTCAGTTTGAAGTTGAGAAGGACAGTTTCTATTTATCTGAAGCTAATCTGTACGACCCTCCCTTATACAGTCCCTTGGGTGACTCCTGTGGCTCCAAGGTCCTCAGCAGAAAAATGGCTCCTGTCAGCCAAAACAGCTCCCCTTCGGGGGTAAAACCTGAAGCTAATAAAATGGGGGAACAACACTGGGTCCATGATACCTTTCTGTCACCAGGTGGCAGCAAATAGTCCTTAAGAGAACCATCAAATCCTTGCACAGTCCGCACAGAGTATCAAACGGGCAGTTCTAGTGGCCAGAAATTCTACATAATCGGATTAGTATTCAAAGGGTGTTCGGCTTTTGCTTGGAAAGAGTTGTAGCTGTTGCTTAGGAGACAAATTAGCAGAAGGAATCACAGTTCATTGTGATATATTCAGCAATTAGAGAACTTATGGCAATAACTTTTTTTTTTAAAGCAACCCACCCCCTAGTTCATTCTTTTGAAATCGTTCAGCCCCAAAGACTGTTCTAAAATAGTTCCTACAATTTACACTATTTGAAATACTATATTTCCATTGAAAGTTTCTGTTCATTCTGAATTCAAGATGTGCAGGAGGTCCCTCATGGCGCTGATGAGGCACACAGGGTCTGAGCAAGTGGGAGACAGGGGACAGGATACAACTTGGAAGGCCCCCAAGGGGTAGATGATGCTCAGAATCTTATGTTCGTAGCATAAATAATATCCTACCTTTTGTGATATTTCATTGTTTAGATAGGCAAAGTTTATATTCTGTTCATACTACACCTGGATGCTTGATGAGCTGTTTGATTTTTGAAGTTATAGAACAATGGTTCTCAGCCAGCTATGATTTTGCCTCTTAGGGGACATTTAGCAAAGTCAGGAGACACTTGGTTGTCATGAGGGGGGGGGGATGTGGTATCTGAATGGGTAAAGGGTTACCCAGGGAGCTGATGAAACAACCCATAAGGCACCAGCCAGCTTCTGACTCCACCTGGTTTGAAATTTTGAGAAACCCTGATTTAGTGGAACTTAGAGGAAACCAGGCACCCAACCCTCAAATACCAGAACCTTAATGATCGCTAGTATTTTGAGGTTGCCAGGAGCCAAGTGCCAAGGGCTTTTCTGGTGCAAATTCGCTTCATTTTCCACAACAACCCCATCTTCTCTCTCTTACAAGTGAAATCAAGGCTGACAGAGCTGAGAAGACTTGCCCAGGATTTTTCTGCTTGTAGCTGGCGGAACTAGAGTTGAACCCTGGCAGTCAGGTTTTGGAATCCTTGTGCATAACCATTATGCAAACTGTCTTTCACATACAAATCAATAACTGAGCTGATACCCATCATCTTCATCAATGAACAAATGCAGCCCTTTGAAGGAAATACCCTCTAACGAGGATTTTACCTATTTCCCTTCAGGGCTGGTCATTGTATGTACACAACTGGGCTTTTTATTGTTAGCCATGCTTGTGAGGACAGAGATGGTGTATAACTTAAGGAAAGGTGCTGAATAAAGGCTCTATAGTAAGTGAATGACTGGATGGCGTGGTAGAGGTAAGCTCGCCTACCTTTAAACATCATGGTCTCCCATGGCTTCTCACGAAATATTGATGGTTTCTTATGAAACAAAGAGACTTAGTAAGAACCCTTGACCCTCCCTCCCTTCCTGCCCAAGATTTCAGAAAGAGAAACCTGCTTCAGGAAGAATTTAGGATGCTGTCTCAGCCTAATTTAAGTAGAAAGAAGAGGACTTCTGGCAGGTGCCTGTTAGCTAGATACCCCTCCCTGTGTCCCACTGTTTCTGAGTTGCCTAGCAAGGATTTTTCTGCCATGTGTGTTCTGTTCTTCAACTACTTATAAACTGCCCGTTCACACTTCTGAAATCTAATTCCCCCTTTTCTCCTTTGTCCTTGTATACCCAATGTTGCCTCAGTCTTTGGAATTTTCATTGAATGACCATGCCTATGTGAAATCCCTGCGCACATGTATTAAGCTTTGACTTTCTCCTGTTAGTTTGTCTCTGATAATTTGGTTATTAGCTCAGCCACAAAACTTAAAAGGTGGAAGGAAAAGGATTAATGTTTTTAGCCTCTGTATCTGAGTTGCTTACCATTAAATTCCCTGTACCTACAACTATACTGAATGAACTGAGTTGAAACTAGAGTGATCAAAGGAACTGGAATCTCAGAACTACAGCAAGTTCCATATGGATTCAGATGGTAGGACAGTTGTTTTCAAAGTTACAACACTTAGTAAATAAATACTTGACTCCTAAGCTGGACCTGGTGGGCTCTTGAATTTATAAAGACCCACTATTTGCAGTATTGTCTGCAGGTAAAAGAATGAAGGAGGCAGGTATTCTTGTAGCCATGGCCCTGACTGCCTCTCCCCATGTCCCTGCCTTGGCCTCCCTTCGAATCCAGTGGGGGCGACAGAAGCTACAGAAGGCCTGGGTGGGAGGGGTGAGTCCTCCCTGCTGCCTTCCCTAATTCCCTTCTGCTGCCCACCCCTGCCCACTTTATTTCCCCTTCCTCTTCCCTCTTCTAGAAGTATCTAAAGGTAAAGGGATCAGTAGTTCACCTCTAAATAGCAGCCTATATGTAAGTGTTTACTAAATGTTCATAGATTTATAAAGAGCAAAAACTGAACTGGTCATAAGGACCACTTAGGATGCTTCATGATCAGTATATGGAAGCCTAAAGAAGGAAGGGACCAGGGCTCTGTAGCAGCAGAGTCAGAACTCAGACCCAAGGTTCCTGAGCTCCCAGTCGCTGCTGCATGTTCTGCAGTGATTTCAAAGGAGTCTGATGGGCAGAAGTGATTGGCAGCAATAAACTAATTTACCAAGAGAGTGAACCTTGTAGAGCTTGCCCTAGTTCTAGTTCTGAATGTTACCGTACATCCAACAAGAAGGGCACTTGGACTTACCAGGTTTACATTACAAAAAGTGTAAGTAAGAAATTCTATTTATCACAAATGTAGACAGAGTCTGGTCTCATCCTGATGCTTTAGTTTCTGCTTCTACTCAGCCTTGCAGTGAATACATTTGTTATTATGAATACAGTCCTCCATGTAAGGAAAGCATATTACCAACATTTATTACCCAAGTAAAATATGGCTACCCCTGGTTTTGTACATTTTGATATAAAACTGTTATTTCGTGCCTGAACATACATTATACATGTATCAGATAAAGAAATTCTCTCTAAAAAATCCCTTCTATTGATAGACTCAGGTTACCCCTACCTTGATAGTGCCAGAATTGATAGGAGAATCTGCCCCATAAATTTTAAAGACTTCCTCAACTGGGATACTGTTCTGTTAAACAACAAGAACAATAACAAAATGTATCACCATATCACAGCTTTTCTTTCAGTATAAAGCAAAGCTTTTATAGATCCAATATGTCTAATACTGTGCCTTCAAGGCATGGGCACTAAATAAATAATTTCTGAATAAACTGGTAAATCAGAATATCCAGAATCCACTTATTTATGCATTTCATTCTGGATTTTTTTCCCCTGAAATAAATGTTTTCACAGTACAATATAGAAGTCAATGCCTTTTTATTATGTCTTTAAAAAAATGAAACATTTAATATTAGTAAATCATAAACATTTACAAGCACTGTTTAAAAAAGAAAATAAATATGCATTAATACCAAAATGTGCATAGATAATATAATATCTCCATATTTGCAAATAATGTTATTTTCCTTACCATTAGGATTCCAGCATAGGATGATAAAATCATTGCTTCTCTTTCTCTGTGGTTTGGATATATGGGTCTGCCACAAAATGGCCTTTTCCTAAGGGGGGACATGAATAAATAAGAGTAGAGGGCTTATTCGTTTGTTTTTGGTACCTGAGGTTGTGATAATAATCCATGAATGATCTCCAGTGGTCATGTGCAATGCACTTATTTACAAAATTAATATGAGTAATATGCCATCAGTGAAGAATACACTTTGAATTTTGAAACTACCAACAGTGGCGATGAATCTGCCCTCATCTGTCCTTGTTTTCAGAGTTCTTACATTGGCTGATTGGTAACTATGGTGGATAATTACAGATTTGCCAACCAGCAACTTTCCCTCCTTGTGGCAATTTGCGTGGGGGGAATGGCCTTGTTCCATTGTATGCCTGTGTGCTTCAAGAAAAGCTGATAATACCCTCAGATTCCAAAGATTGGAAAACACACTGTGGACCAAGCTAGTCAGGCTAGTCTATCCAGACAAGTCAGGATAAATAGAGCTACTGACACATGATTCTGTGATTTTTAAAAATCTGTTCTCTTCTAGACTGAATTTTGCAATAAAGCTGCCTGAAGCTAAGAATAGTGTTTACCCAGAGGAAAAGTCAAGAGGCAGATCTTGTTGACAAGGTTTGTGTTTTGCATTAAATTCTTGCCTCAGGTAGACCTGCTCATGGATTTTCAAGCACAGAAGCAATAAATCTCCTCCCCTCCCTTTTCTTTTCTTAAGTCTGCTCAAACTGGATTTTCTGACTATTATAACTACACTCTAACTGTTTCAGCCACCCAGGACCAGGTGTGTGTTCTAAGGCCATAACATAGAAAAATAAATAAATAAATAACTGACCTCTAACAGAAGCTATGCAGTTCTGGTCTCATTAGTTTCATGTTCTTACCAGTTGGTCGTGTCTGCCTGGCACACTCAATAGTCCTGAGATGGGAATTATTCTATGATTCAGGTGCATATCTAGTTTAGTGCTTAAGAAGTTGATAGTCCTTATGAAACACTTGCAGCCTTGACCCACAGAAATGACCATTTTAGAAACCATGGCCTACACACAATAAAGCATAATTCTATTTCTAAGGAAGAGCATTCCATGCAAGAAAGATTTTCATCGGACAGGAACCAATTAGCAGGGATGTAGCACCCTCTGACTTCTCCAAGTTGATAGCTGTGGGGTTTCTTCAGGTTTCTAGTAGGAAATCCTTCCCCTGCAGTATTTCCGAATCAGGTGCTGAAGGTGGAAGACACCAGATAGAACTTCCTTTTCCATTACTCTTGGTCACACATTGAAAAAGCAAAACTGCCCTGGCTGGTGGCACAGTGGATAAGGCACTGGCCTTCAAACCCAAAGGTCACTGGTTTGATTCCCAGCCAGGGCACATAACCAGGTTATACAAGCCAGGTCTCCAGCCAGGTGCGTAGCTGGAGGCAGGTGAAAACCACCATACATTGATGTCTCTCTCCCTCTCTGCCTCTCTCCCTTCCCCTCTCTCTAAAAATAATAAATAAAATCTTTAAAAAAAATTTAAACAATAACAACAACAAAACTGTCTAAACTTACACTTTCTCCCACTCCAGCCAAGTTAGGTCTTCTGACTGGTCCAGCCATTGCAAAGCAGCACTGATGGCTAGGTCGTAGTGCGCCTGGAAGTGGAAAGCAGAGAGCAAAGGAACCGGCTGAAGCTTTAGCCAAAGAACCCCTGGGCCCAATGGCAATGGCAATGGCACTGCTAAGCCCGTTCTACTATTTTGTCCACAGTGGCCCACCGGAACACCATCTTTGTCCAGTAACCTGATGCCCACACAGAAGCCACTAAAGATCTTCAGGCATTATATTTACGTCTCACTAGAGCAGGTTTTATTTTGTTGCTGTTGTTTCTTTGTTTTTGGTTTGTGTGAACCAATGAGAAAAGAACAGATTTTGGAAAATACTACACTGGGAATCAAGAAATTTGGGCTCAACTCTTAGTATGGTATATCTTTAGGTGAGCAATTGATGCTCTCAGGGTCTCAGGTTTTTAACAATTTTTAAATAGAAAAAGATGAAGGTGGAGGAAGAGGGACCCAGAGAACAATGTCTAATTCTATGAGTAAAATGACAGAAATGTGCTCCCAGGGTAAGTGGTGTGTCCACCTGGGGAATATTGGGAGGCTTCAGAGAGGAGGCTTCAACAGAAGTGGGGCTTGAAGGATGAGGAGAATTTCTGGAGGTGGAGAAGGACCTCCCAGGTGGAGGGGCCAGCATGAGCCAAAGGACTGAGGTAAGCCTGATTAAGTGACCTGCTAAGAGTCTCAGAGAAAGCTGAGGGTCAACTCCAATGCCCGTTGGAATGCCCATCTTCCTCAACCCCAGAAAAGGGAAGGTCAGTTTGGCTTCTGTGTTTTAGATAGGTTTTAAGGCTCTATCACATTCCAGTATTCTCTAAACAATGTAATTATTTCTATTTCTTCCAGGTTAGAAGGAGAAGGAGAAGGAGAAAATTAAAAAATGGATCATGATCATTTGTTGAAACTGAATCCAAAGACTGATGCATGGACTAGTAGTGCTGGCTTCACTCATTAAAAATGAAAATTCCCGGCCCCCTCCCAGACCTCCTGAATCAGAACAGACTTGTAATAAGACCTCATTAAAGTTTAAGAAGCAATTATCTAATTGATCTAATTTCTCCATCTAATACATGCATAGAGAAGCACTTTTAATTGCTTGTTCAGTTCCAGGGAAGTCAGACAGGGAGGGGTGGGGAAGGGGTGAGAGGTCCTTCCTTTGTTACTAGTTCAACAATGGTAAATGGGTAGGATTAAAAAAAAGCTGAGGGTTTACTCATTTCTTTTGAATTAGATTTTTACAACAGTTTCTTCCTTAATTTATGTGAGGTGAACTTTCCTTACATAACATGAACCTGAGTTGCAACATGAATAATAACAGCAAGAGTTCTAAGATTATTCAGTTTTTTGGTTTTCTCCAGTAATGCAAATGGTTAAGACAAAACAAAAAAACAAACAAAAAAAGTATTATATTTGAGAACTACATAATAATTAATTTTGTCCCCCAAAAAATTAACATGTAATATTGGCCCTTGTACCCATTTTGCTTTTTAATCTTTGCAAATAGCCAAAGTCTCATGACTTGTATTTCCTCATTCTTTTTCCTTCCAGTTTAATGAGTTGAAAAGACCGTATGGAAAATGCTATGATGAGAAGATGAGAAAGAGGACATTCTAGAGATCCGGGTTAGCCTTGTTTATTATCATGTGCATCTTATGGTCCTTGTTACGCCCCCTTCACACACATATAACACAAATGGGACTCGCACCCGCATGCCTTTCTTTACCATATCATCTAGAAAGGTGAGTTGCCTTCTTCCTTTGGGGTCAAATTCATTTTCCCGAAGTCTGATGCCAATATAATCTCTCCTTAAAAGCAAGAGAGCAGGGTTGAACCATTGGGAAAGACACAGGGACTCAGTCTGCAGAAGTGGGCTCCTGCCCCATCCCTCCCTCCTCTACCAAATACAGGAGTTGTCAATGGCAGCTCTGGGCAATGGGTTCACATTTCTTTCTTTCTATTTTTCTTTTCTTTTTTTATATAGAATTATTTGGCTACTTTGTGACCCGAGTGACACTATTTTGATTTAAAAGGCAATTCTGGCCCTGGTTGGTGTGGCTCAGTATGTTGGGCATCAACTCACAACCCAAAGGGTCTCTGGTTCCATTGTGGGTCAGGGCACATGCCTGGGTTGTAGGCTGGGTCCCTGGTTGGGGGCATGAGAGAGGTAACCCATCGATGTTTCTCCAGCACATCCATGTTTGTCTCCTTCTCTTTCTCCCTCCCTTCCCCTCTCTTTAAAAATAAATAAAACATTTAAAAGGTAAATAAAAGGCAATTCTGCAATGCTGCAGTCTTAAAATAATCTCATCATAATTAACTTAAACCACATTTATCTAAAAATTAAACTCACATTCAGGACACAAAATTTATAGGAAAGCAAGGGAATATCTATCTAAATCCCCACATGCAGAAAAGGTTTTACAAAATGAAAGGACTAAGACCCACTGTTTAACATAAACACTGCCTTGCTGCCCATGTTAAACTCCTGTCCAAGGTTGATACATTTTCAATATATGATGTGTATTCTTTTGCCCAAAACCTTTTCCTTGTTCAAATGCAAATACCTTTAGGAGGAGTTATGCATAAAAAATATGATAGCAATTCCAGTTTAGTGTATTCTAATCAGATCCTTCCGGAAGAGTGATTTTTTAATAAGGTGAGAACAAGGGCCGTGGAAGAAGCGCAGAAGCGGGTACTATTCTGGGGAAGGCAGGAGGGACCCGGTGCAGAATACAGGATCCTGGGGGTACTGAGGTCCATCTCCACAAATCTCTCCTTTTTCCATAAGGGCCACACTTCTGGTTGTCAAGGTCTTTACAACGCACCTTCGGCACGTTGCCTTGTTTCTGCCTTCTAAAATGCTTCTGATTCATTAAGCTTAGATTGACAAAAAGTCTTACCGGTTTTATTTGTCATGCCAACATACTTAACTTTACATGTACCATACATGTATTTTTGGCTATAAAATTCCATTTATATCACTTTTGAAATTTCACTTCTATATGGAGGAATTGGCATTCCTGATTATGTTAGCCTCCAAACATATATACATATAAACATGTGTGAATTCATACATAGTCTATTCCAGCATTTCTAAAGGACTTGTTAAAAGATAATTATCTTAGTAGGCCAAGAGAGGACATTTGCTGGGGGTTGTGAAAAGGTTTTGATGGAAAAGGTAATATTGTTGAGCCTATAAATATATATGAAATAGAACATAGCCCCCCTTTTTTTCTGCCTTTTTACAAGGTCTATTATTTTCACCAACCTCTTAACAAAGTATCAGGTCAGAGAAAAGCTAGCATAGGAGAAAACAATTTGTCCATGTGAAAACTTAATATTCTCTGTGTTTGTTTCAAAATAAAAGTTCAGAGGGCAAGGAAAAGGAGATACATTACTGAGTTGATTGGACTGCCAATGAAAGAGGCAGAGGCTGCAGTGTCAATGCTGAGCCATTGGGAACATTTTTCAGAAGCCTGCCCTGTGTCTCTTTTCCAGCAGAGCTCTTTCAAAGGCACACGCTGCCTAGCCCGGGCTGCCTGGGCTGCTGTCCCAGACCTGAGGTTCTGGAACAGGGATGCCTCAGATAAGCATGCTGCTGGCACTAACCTCCTCCCTGGAGATTCAGCATCTGGCTTTGCACCACCTGTGGGGCTCTCAGGCCGACTCAGAGGCCAAATCATCAGGCATTTTTCTCAATAGTGCAGGAATAAAACCTCCCTTAGATTTTTATGCCCTCTTTGCCAACATCAGACCATCTACGACATGAACCCACTGAATGCTGAGTATAATAAATGAAAGTTAGCCTCAATCCTACTTACAGGAGCTTTTTCACTTCCTTCTTTAGGAGCCTTCTTTCCATGATTCAAGGCGAGGGCAGCCCAGCAGGTATCTGCGATTACGCTGCACCTGACATCAGCTTCTGTGAGCCTCCAAGCTACAGCAGCAAATCAGAGAGAATTTGAGTTTGGGATGCTATCACTCCAAATACCAGTCATGGAGTCCCGGGCTCTGGAAGGGATCCGGGAATGTGCACAGCTCAGGCCTCATTTCCAGCAAGTTCCAGGTCAGAAAGCTCCTCTGTTGGCCAGTGCACAGTACCTTGAGTTTATCTGACAGTTCTTTCCCAAGGTTTTTTTTTTTTTTTTTTTGCTTTTTTAACATGCATCATTTACTGTCCTTGGAATAAACTAAACGGGCATGGCTTGTGTAATAGGGGATGAGGCTATCTGGGGAGAACCACCCCAAAATGGATTGTTTTGTGATCACAATATGTTTGAACTTGGTCCACATTCAACCCAGCGACTCCCAGTAAGTTCACCTTGCTGCAATGGCTCATGATAGAGTTTTCTATAGAACCCATGTTCCACCTCGGATGGCCAGGACATCCTTGAAAGAACAGGTCGTTATGGCAAATGTGAGGCCATGTCTTCACTTCCTACTCCAACATTGAACCAGAAATTGGAGTTCAGGGGTCAAAAGGATTCTAAAGTCACAAAAAGAAGTTTACCAAAAAAATTATTACTATTGAATATCCAGGGAGCAGTATAAATAAATGGTCTATCAATTATATCTACAATGTTTTAATTTAAAAAGATTGAAAGAAGATTGTGATGATTAGTCTAATACGTCAACTTGGCTGGTCTATTGTGCTTGCATATTTGATCAAACACCACTCTGGGTGTTTCTATTAAGATATTTTATGGAGATTAACATTTCTTTCTTTTTTTTTTTTAATTTTATTGTTGTTGTATTACATCCATCCCTTTTTTGCTCCCCTCTGTCCCCCTCCCCACCCACCCTTTCCCCCCAAAGTCAATCCCACCTGTTGTCCATGTCCATGGTTCCTTTATACTAGGTTCTTGTCTAAGCTGCTCCCCTTCTTTGCCTCTGCCTCCCCCCTCCCCCCGACCCCTTTCCCCCTGACCACTGAAGGCCTATTCCTTGTATTCATACACTTGGTTCTGTTTTGCTTGTTGTTAGTTTTGCTCATTATTGTCCCGTAATGGGTGAGATCATATGATACCTGTCCTTCACTGACTGGCTTATTTCACTAAGCATAATATTCTCCAGTTCCATCCATGTTGTTGCAAAGGGTACAAGTTCCTTCTTTCTTTCTGCCATATAGAATT
>PVIW01008621.1:0-59197 GCA_004026585.1 Noctilio leporinus
CTTGTTGTTAGTTTTGTTCATTATTGTCCTGTAATGGGTGAGATCATATGGTATTTGTCCTTCACTGGCTGGTTTATTTCACTAAGCATAATACTCTCCAGTTCCATCCATGTTGTTGCAAAGGGTAGGAGTTCCTTCTTTCTTTCTGCTGTATAGTTGAATACCTGAAAGATTTTTAATAGGAAGAATATATAAAACACTGGTCATTAAACATAGTTTATCTTTACTTCTGAAAATGTCAATAGACTAACATTGTGCAATTGTTTTAAGATGATCTATACTTGCATTTCCTCATTTATTTTCTTCTCTCAAAATTGTTAAAATTATATGAGTATTCATTAAAATGCTATACAGTTCTTGGTTTTCTATAATATAGTTTTCTGTTTTGTATAAAGAAAAAAAAACCCTCTGTTAGAAAACTACTCACAACTTTTTCAGAACTTCTAGAGACTTCTTTGGATATCCCTGATTTAATGTTATTTACTGATGGTTCATGCTTATAAAAAAAAAATTGCCAGGGGACTGTTATACAGATTTGCATTTACCCTTGAAATGTAAGTGTCTCACAGAAATTCATTCAGTTTAGATGCCTAAATTAATTGCCTTTGTCCAAATACCTTCCAACTCACAAACTTGTATACTATAAGAAGTGGCTTGGATTTAATCTATGACTTTCATTTTTTATTTTTATTTATTTATTATTTTCAGAGAGAAAGTCAGGGAAGGAGGAAGAAAGGGAGAGAAACATCAATGTATGTTTGCCTTTCACCTGTCTCCAGCTAAGGACTTGGCTGGAGACCTGACCTGCAACCTGGTTACTTGCCTTGACTGGGAATCAAACCAGTGACCTTTGGGTTCGCTGGCTGGTGTCAATCCACTGAGCCATACCAGCCAAGGCTAATCTATGACTTTTAAATAACTTTAAAGCAAAAAAGTTTTCTTTGTCTCTGCAGGAACCCCTGTAAAGTGGACACACAGTGGGCTTACTGCTGTTGTGATAAATGATACTCGAGGTCCTAATCAAGTGTGGACCCCACTAGGATTCCATTGCTCAAGTGCATATTAGGTTTATACAAGCCTGCTTCACACTAAGGTACCCAGAGAGGTTGGGGACAATCCTTAGGGACTACTAGATATTGAAAACTACCACTTCTGCCCAGGACCCTCTGGACTGAGACCAGCAGGAGAAACTCCAGCAGGGAGAAATTAAGCCCCTTTGATGCAAATTCTCTCAGTTGCAAATTCTTGAAATTGCAATTCCCACAGTGATCTGAACCTTGTCGTGGACTCTAGCAGATGTCATAAATAATACAACATCTGCTCCTGAATCCCAGTAAAGGTGTCTAAAGTCATTAGCTGGAATTGCCTGGGACAATCACACAGCACTTGGCTTTTTCTAACCTTGTAACACCTATGTAAATACCTCAGAGCAAGCAAAAACATCTAAGCCTAGGGATAAGAAAAAGCCACCTGGGTCTCTGAAACAGACCTCACTGAATTCTGGGATATGTTTTCATTGCCTGGGTTTTATAATTTAGGCCTCTTGCTTTGAGACCAGTTATGAGGACTAATAATCATGTGGTTTCTGGTAATTGCCCATGTTACAGTTAGCTGCTGGATCCAGTCCGGAGTCTTAAATGCTCCTCTGCAGCCATTGTCACATTAGGTACTCCAACAATTCATTCTACAACAGAAGGGGAAGAAAGATTGACTTCAGTATAACTGCAGAACAGGTTCAGGGGACATCCTCTTGATTTTGATGGAGAAAATCCCAGCAATCTAGATGTCTGTCATGAATTATTAGCCAAGAAACAGGGAAGCATCCCCTGATATGCAGGGACAGGTCTGCCTCTTAAGTGTGGCCCTGGAGTTGCTAGGCAGGTATTGGCTGTGTTCAGAGTTCAGTCATGCTGTTCGTCTCTTGATGTCTAGTCTCACAAAGCACCAACATTAGATGAAGTTTTCTGTGATCATGAGGAAGTAAAACAATAACCAAGATCATCTTGTAATTCTGTCTAAGCATTAAAAAAAAAGTACTGTGCAAATCACAAAAACATAACCCCCCACCCCTTCCCATTACTATGAGTGATAGTTGGTTCTTTACTGTTAAGCTTTCATTCATCTTGCTCTTCTTTTCACTCCTCCCACACAAGATCAGTTAAGATAAAGAATCATAGAATTGCCCCTACTTCCTGATATCTGATCCAAAGTAAAGTCAAACTTCCATACACTATTCCCCAAACGATCTAATCAAAGCCCAACTCATATAATTAATTCTTTCTAACATCCTCTCACTGAGGTGCCCATTGTTCCCCATGGTATGTATCCTCCCTTGTTTCAATGAGCAGTAAGGCGAACTCACTCAGCTCAGCTACGCCTGGTGCCCTCCAGCTGGCCTTTGGCTCCAAAGCATTTACTATGCAAATTTTCTGCAGAGAAAATAATAAGATAATTAATAAAAGCCTTTAGAGCTCAAAAACCATTATATTAAGATAAAACTCTGTGTGTGGCATAAAGGATAGAATCAAAATAATGAAATAGTAAATGTTCTTACTGCTAGATAACTTGTTTGTACATTTTTAAAAATTAATTTAATTTTATTGTTGTTATATTATATCCATCCCCTTTTTCCTTTTTAAAGTGGGTGATATTATATATCACAGTGCTATGATATGCAGATTCTTTTGGATCCTTTTAAAAGAAAGTAGTCATTTTATTTTTTAAATGACAACATGTATAGTTTCTTGGACATAATGTTTCTGAGGCTATTTATAATCATGATGAAAATATTTAGATATTAACTTAAAAATAAAATATGTAGATAACTTAAAATGTACAAAAGATGATATATAAATAACCTATCTGCAATCAATTAGTAGAGACTCAATAACTGAGGTTAAATTAAAAAAATGTTAAAGTCTGCATAATGACAGATACTAAATGGAACTTATTGGAAATACTTTCAAATCCACATTATCAGCATTTATTTCATTTAGTCTTTTTGAAGTTTGCTATCTTATAACTACAAGGACTGTTTGGACACCTTCTGCAGTCAATTATAAATAAAGTCTCCTGTCCCTCACTTTAGCTTCTCAAAGCTCCACCTCCCCTATTGGCCAAGAAAATACCCTAACACCCTTGTGTATAAAAAAATTTAAAAATTAAAAAAAAGCCTTTTATTTTGATGAAGTAGGGAACTGGGATAGGTTGGTCACCCAGGCTGCATTTGGTGAGCTCATCTCTCCTTCCTTCCTACAAAGACTTTTAAAAACAAGTATTATTTTAAAATTGCAGCCCAGAGGAGAGGGGCATCAGTTGGGGTAGTTTTCCTTCAAAATTGTCTTAGGGGATTCATAGATTCATAAAAAGAAAGGTTTTAAAAAAACCTATTCTAGCTTGTAAGCTATTTTATTTGCCACTGTGGGCCAAATTCAACGGAATGCCTGGCATGTTGGGGACCCTCCACACACAGCTGGTTTGGACTGAAAGAATGAATGAGTAAAAAGCAACAGGGCTGGAGTTGAAGCTCTGCCTGTTTGTTAAAGCATAAAGGAGGAAACATAGGGATGTGATGGGATGTTAAGGACAGATGCTAAACAGAGAGATACAAGACAGGTGGATAAAAGGATGATGAGAGCAAGAGAAGAGAATGATTTCCTTTTCCTACTAAATGAAATCAGGGGGTATTTTATTGGCTACTATACTTCTTGAAAAAGTTGTTTATGAATTCTCACCCCCTCCTTTCATTCTCACTTGAACAAAGTCACAACAAAGTTTTTATCCCCATTGTGTCACTGAACAGATCATTTTTTTTCTCAGTTTTTTTTATTGTTGTTGTATTACATCCATCACCTTTTTGCTCCCCTCCATCCCCCTCCCCACCCACCCATTCCCCCCAAAGTCAATCCCACCTGTTGTCCATGTCCATGGTTCCTTTATACTAGGTTCTTGTCTAAGCTGCTCCCCTTCCCTGCCTCTGCCTCTCCCTTCCCCCAACCTCTTTCCCCCTGACCACTGAAGGCCTATTCACTGTGTTCATATATTTGGTTCTGTTTTGCTTGTTGTTAGTTTTGTTCTAGTCAAGTGCTGGAAACAGCCTAAGTGCCCATCAGTGGATGATTGAACAGATCTTGTCAGGAATATTCGTGGTCTTCACATTGCCAGATCAGGGTTCAGTTCTTGCTTCCCTTTTCACCAGATTAATCAGCAACATTTGACACAGGTCTTTCGTTTCTCTTTCTCACTTCTTGGATGTTCTTCTCTCTTCAGACTGCTTCTACCTGTTTCACCTCCACTTCTAAGTCTCTCAGACTCACTCCTCCTCACTTTCCCTACCTGTGGGCTTGGAATGTCAGAGTTGAGCTGCAATGCCTGATTTTGTTCTCTATGTACAATCATTTCCTTATTGATCTCCTCTGTTCTCATGGCTGAACATACTTCCAAACATTGATGACTCCGAAATTTTATCTCCAGCCCACATATCTCTTCTGAGCTCCAAGTTCCTGTCTATCTCTGCCCTTGACATCTCCACTTAAAGGCCCAGTTGAATACATCAGTCTGAAATAGAACTCCTGATTTCTTTCTCTCTCCCATCACTTGACTGGCTTTCCTCACAATTTTCTCCATTTAAGTAAATGTCAACTTTATCCTTCTAATCACTGAGGGCAAATATCTTCAAGTCACCAATGAGGCTTCTCTTTCCTTATTTTCTCTTGTTGAATCATCCATCAAATACTGTTGGCCCTCTCTTCATAAAACATTCAGAATCCAAACATGTTCATCACTTCTGATGCTACCATCTTGTACCAGCCACATTCCCCTCCAGTCTTCCTTATTGTAAAAGCCTCTCAAATTTGCCTCACTGACAGCCTTCATGCCATAGATTAACCAGGAAGAATAAATGCTACCTGGTAATTCAAATAATCCCCAGACTGTCACATCTCAGTCTAAGGAAGTAACACAGCTCCTTGATTTTCATGTTAAGGCACCATCCCTCTCTTCTTCCTCGTATATAAGAAAAGAGAGGTGAAGTCCTAGGATCTCATGACACCGGATGTTACAGCAGTCTCCCGAATTCCATATGGAGATCACTGTTGGTCATGATGTGGACATCCATTACACTTTGCCAGTTCAGCATCCATTTTACCTTAGTCTGGCAACAGTTACTGATTCTTCCTTAAGAACTACTTATTCCCATTGTCAGGCAGCTGTAACAAAATGCCACAGACTGGATGGTTTATAAACCACAGAAATTTATCCCTCACAGTTCTGAAGGTTGCCAAGTCTCAGATAAAGGCACCAGCAGATTTGTTGTCTGATGAGGGGTCGCTTCCTTGTACTTTTTATTATATCCTCATGTGGTGGAAGGGGGAAGGGAGCTCTTTGAGTTTCAGGGCATTAATCACATTCAAAAGATTAATGCATGGAACTAATTATCTCTCAAAGGCCCACCTTTCAAATACCATCATATTGGGGGGAAATAGATTTCCACATGTGATTTTTAGGGGGGACACAAATATTCAGTTCATAGCACCCATATTTAGTCACATGAATTAGTTAGAGCTGACTTCAACCACAGGCTCTAAGGTTGAACATGATAGCCAAGGGGAGACATTTAAAAATATGTATTCAATAAATATTATCGGGTACCTACTTTATAACCTAAGTTCTGTGGGGCAGCAATAAACAGCAAAATCAAAACCCCCAGCCCATGGGAGGGTTGAGTCCATGTTTTACCTGTATGTGTGGGTTATTTTCCCCTTAGAGGAAAGTTTGCTTAATATTGGGTCAACACACAGGGAAGTACAGCTGAGATTTGCCGTGATGCAAATACTTTTGAGCTTCTGATTCCAGCAAGTCTAAAGCCAAATCTACTTCTAGATGTTTCCACTATGGGAGTCACAAGTGCCTTTTTAGTCCAATCAATTTGAGCTGGTTTTTGTCCCTTGTAACGGAAAGAAATTCTGGCTGCACTGGCCACTAGGGATGATGTAAAAATATGTGATGTAATGCCTATAAAGTGGGCCATATATGCTAGCTACAGTTATAGCACTCATTTGCACATCAGCACAAATATGCAGGAACTAAGTGCAAATTATTCTCACTGGATATGATCAGTAGGAAGTGGGAATAGTACCTTCCTTGAATTTTAATGAAAGACCTCCACCAGCCCCACCACGTTACACAGTGACAAGGAAGGCCTTAATTATCTTCCTCATCAGCATAGAGCAAAGAACTTGGAGTATAAACGCCACAAAATAGATGGTCTTTTTTATTATAGGAAGCTACCCAAAAGATAATGTTGTCAAGGAACTCAGATGGGTCCATGTTTAAGAAAGGCTAAAATATGCCTGCAAATATGCACAAAATGCTTTAAAATACTTGTTGGAAATATTTTTTATATCTTGAAGGTAATCATTTACTGACTGGACCTAGCAAATGAGAGGAAATTTAAATTTTTAGTCACACATTTAGCCCTGACCAGTGTTGCTCCGTTAATTGGAGCATCAGGGTCTGTAAACTGAAAGGTCACAGGTTCAATTTCTGATCAGGACACATGTCTAGGTTGTGGGTTTGGTGCCCAGTTGGGGTGACTATGAAAGGCAACTGATTGATGTTTCTCTCACATTAAGGTTACTTTCCCTCTCTCTCCTTCCCTTCCCCTCTCTCTGAAAAAATCAGTAAACATGTCCTCCAGTGAGGATAAAAATTTAAAAATAGCCCTGGCTTTTAGCACAGTGGATAAGGTGCCAGCCTGCAAACCCAAAGGTCACTGGTTCAATTCTCAGTCAGGGCACATAACCAGGTTGCAAGCCAGGTCTCCAGCCAGATCTCCAGCCAGGTCCATAGCTGGAAGCAAGTGAAAGGCAGCCATACATTGATGTCTCTCTCCCTCCCTGCCTCTCTCCCATCCCCTCTCTCTAAAAATTATAAATAAAAAAAAATTTTTAAATGTTTTAAATAATTTATTCACACACTCAATTATTTATCAACCAACGTTTTTCTTCAGGACTTAGAGTAAGTGAGTAGACATTAGCCAAGGAAGGAAACTCATGTAAGACTGACATGAACTGCAGTTATATTTGAAATGCTCTTACTAAAGTTATTTGTTAAGACAGCCTTTAAATCTTTACTTCTGGTTAATTAAAATAGGTACAGCTATCACAAGAATTGATATTATTTCTCAGAATCACTCTGAGCAAATATATATCTATATTCCAACCATTATTATCAAGATAGTTGCATTTAATTACCACCATATCAAAAGACCACAAAGTTATACAATTTAAGTATTTACCCTGTTCTTTTCTAACTTTTGATATATTGGAACACCACCACCTTGTTCACTATAGTTTGATGTCAGCCTGCTCTGTTCCTCTTTACCAGGGCACATTCAGCTGTATTTACCCCAAGCCATGAAGTTAACAGGGTGAGTACATATAGATTGGATAATAAAGAATTACTGGTCATACATGGAATAATGAATACACAGATAGCATTAAAACATTTTAGTTTTGAAGAATCCAATCATGACTTTTTTTTTTTTTTTAAAGATTTTATTTCATTATTTTTAGAAAGAGGGGAAGGGAGAGAGGCAGAGGGGGAGAGAAACATCAATGTATGGTTGCGTTTCACCTGCCTCCAGCCACACACCTGACTGGAGACCTGGTTTGCAACCTGGTTATGTGCCCTGGCTGGGGAATCCAACCTGCGACCTTTGGGTTCGCAGGCCGGCGCCTTAACCACTGTGCTACCAGCCAGGGCAATCATGACTTTTGAAAGACAAAGTGATCTAAAAATACACATAGTGGTGGAGGAGCAGGAGCTATGAAAAGGTGGGTGGAATAGATATTTGGAGCTGCCCTTCCAACATAAATAGAAATTGCTCAGAAAAAGGCACAACTGGAAACCTAGGAAGCCCTAAGCTGCTCCCAAGTGTAATTATAAACCCGATAACATGCAAGGTTAGGTGCCAGTGAGCTGGAGCATCACACCTCATCACAAAGAAGAATGAATTTTGCCACGTTGGCACCTCTGTGCCCAGCAAAGAATGGCTGTAGCGGCACCTCTTGTGGCCCCCATAGGGCCCCCATAATTAAAAGGTTGAGTTATCGTGTAAACAAATTATCTTCAGCAAAGGGGTTTACAAATGCTAGCTAATTAGTTTAAATTCCCCAAAGCTTTCCACTGTTTTAAATTCAATAACACAGTGTAAATTCTCCCAGTTAGGAAACATCTAATAGGAATTGGCAGGAAAACTAAATAATGGATATTGTCAGCCATGGCAGCAGCAAGCACTCCTGTGTTATTGTTTGCCAGTAAGCAGGATGGCAGTGATTTCCAGAGAGGATAAAACCTGAAGTTTAATGAATTAACCACATAAAGCACACACAGCTGGTGTTCCACAGCCTCTAGCTGAGAAAAATTTTAAAGTACATATAAATAGACATACCTCAGGCTTGGATTATAATGGAGCATCATAGCAACCAGCACTTTAATGACCAGCTTATAAATGATAATGAACTAGCTATATGACATCAACAAGTTGCTAACCATCCCTGAGCCTTGTTTTCATTATAAGTACATGCAAGGGTAAAGAGATCAACTCTAGGGTCTCCAGACTTACTGGCCATACCTGGAACCATTACTACAAAGGACAGGAAAATATCTTAGTACTGAAGAAGGGTCTGAGAAGGCAAAAGTGGGGTCCTCCATTCTTTGTCAGGGTTTCAAAAAGTCCAATGAAAACCATATAATTATCCATCAAAAGAAAGCCTCCACCAAGCTTCTGAAACTGGGGTGTATAAACTCCAAATGTATCTGGTCATCAAAGAGGGTGAATCTGCATAATAAATATGACAAGTATTCCTGGAGCGATGATTTTACCTGACAATTTAAATATACAGTTGACCCTGGAACAAAAAAGTGGGTTTGAATTGCACAGATCAATTAGACTGCCTGGGTCAGCTGAAAAAAAAAAGTCCATGTGTAAGTGGACCTGAGAAATTAAAACCCACGTCATTCAAGGGTCAACTGTACACTAATTTACCATTACATCTTTTATGTTTTTAAAAATGTTCTACAGTAATAAGTAAAGCATGGCATTAAAGGTCATAAAATTAAAAGGCAGTGTTAAAAACAGTAGATGATAAATCTCCATCCAACTCTTTTTCTCTCCTAATTCATGGAAGCAACCATTTTTTGAACACTTTTTACTATTTTTTAAAATTAATTTCATTTTTCTAAATTAGATATACCTACCATTTTCATTAATTCATCTCATAATGTAATGTACTAACTTGCAATTTTGACAGGTAAGGATCTAGTTTTTCTTCCTTTTTTTATCTTTCCAATACATTTTTAGTACACATTTTATTAAATCAAATCTGTATTCAGTGTTTTTATTTTGGGGGCTATAATGATCACTGACTGAGTAGTAGATTGTGATCACCTTTTTTTCTTGTAACCACTTCCCCTTTTTCATATTTCATCATTCTTTTACCATTGGCTTAGTTTTCCTTGAGATTGAGGCCAAGTCTTTCTGTACTCCACCACACCTCTGACATATATCTCTCAAAACAAGTGTTTACAATTCTCTTGTAACTTCTCAGTTTTATTTGTTTTGGGTAGATAACCCTTCTGGAGTCCCCTTTAGCTCTAGACTGAACCCATTTTTCTTTAGACCTCATACATCATTGTCATTGTGAACTTAATCTTGGCTGTCTTCCTGAAAATCTCTCTTGTGTTGAATACTCTGTTATCCATAACTGAATAACAGTTTGGCCACATATAGAATGCTAGGTTAGATATAGTTTTCTACCCAATTTTTTCAGGAGTAACACCATTGTCTTTTAGTTTCCAGACTGCCATTTTAGAAGTGTGGTACCTTTGCTTGTTTTTAATCCTTCAATTTTCTTTCTGGAAGCTTTAAAAATATTCCTTTTATCTATTTGTTCTGAATATTGATGATGATTTGCTTTATGTGGCCTTTCATTCTGAAGATCTTTTTACATTCTTTCTTTAATCATTTCCTCTGCATTAAAAAAATTCTTTATTTCTTGATTGCCTTGAATATTTCATGTCTTAATTCATTCTCTCATTTTCTTATATTTTGTTTCCTATTTTACTTCCATTTCTCTTTCTTTTTTCCTTTTTGGAATTCTTTATAGTATATTGCCCAACTCTTTTTTAAAAACTTGATTTGAAAATATCCTTATATTTTTAATTCTATGAGCTCATTATTAGTTCTCTAATTGTTCCTTATTACATCACCCTTGTATAGTTTCAAGGTGTATAGCCTTTTTGGAGTTTTATTCTGCTCCCTGCATGTTTTTCCCTATTTTTTTCCCAGTTCAATCCTTTACATATAGAAACTTTCCCTAAAAATCTATTGACCTTTGGTCTGTTCTTATGTAAGGATAAGACATGGCAAAGCAGATGAAAGTTCTGCAAGTATGGATGAGGCTTTTAAACTAACTGACTTTAACCTTGAGTGGTCAGTTGATACTTTGTTCAAAACATCCCCCTATTCCCATATCCGTATTTGTATGCCTTTTCTCTGAGACAATTCAATTTTTCTGGAGAAAGAGCCCTATTCTTCTGTTTGAGGGTTATGTGTCTGGCTGCTAGCTTCATGAATATTGTTGAGAAATAATAATCGGATTTATTTAGAGGTTTACTTAGTTCTCCAGGTGCTTTTTCCTGTAACAGAAGCTTCCAAATCCTAGAGCTGCTCTAGTTCAGTTTCTCCAGAGAAGATGGTTCTCCTGTCCATGGAGTGGAATGAGGAACATTATTCTCCCCCAGCACACTGGGGGCTCTTGAGGCACCTGGCAACTTCATCTTCTAAGGCTTTGTGGGCTCATCAGAAAGAACTGACTTGCTTTTACTGGTTCCTCTCTCTCTTTCTTGATCTTTGCAGGGGTTCCCTTCTACAACAATGTGTAGGTTTAACATTCCTCCATTTTGCTAGTCAGCATTTCTCTCTGCTTTCATGTCTTTAAATATTGTGACCTTAGAACCCATGTATCTTTATGCCTTTGGTAGCATTTTCCCTCTACATACACATAATGACTAGTATAGAGATGAGTTATTAGTTTGGCTGAGATAGTAGTCAAATTGATTAATCAGGACAATGAGATTTGATATGAGAAAAGAAAGTTAAATTTGAAGACACTTTGCAAAGATGTGTGTCTGTTGATTTTTCTAGGTTTATGTAACCGTTAAACACTACCTGAAATATTGAGAAAAGAAATCTAAGCTTGGAATTTCTTCCCATGTTTGTGTTACTTTTCTCTATCAGGGTAAAATTAAAGGGAGAGATTACTCATTATTAAATCTTGAGTACTATGATGACATAAGATATTTACTGAAGGTATTAAAAGAATAGATGGTTTTATGAAGTCCATTGGGTCAGTTTTTCTGGTCTTCAAAATGATGCTTGGGCTATCTTTAAGGGTATTTTAATCAGTGGACTAAACTGCAGCACCGGATTTTAAAAAGGGTTATAGTCAGTTGATAGATCAACAGAATGGAAACCTGCTCAATCAACAGCCAGATGCTAATTACTGATTCAGTTTGTCTGAATTTAATCAGGAGTTTTGCAGAGAGTAGGCAGGTTGACAGAGTTAAATTACTCTACCCCAGCTCTGTCTCCAAAGCCTTTTTGTATTGACTCAGAGGGGGAAAAAAAAAAAAAGAAGACATGTCTCAATTTTATAGGGGAAAAAAATTTAAGAGGAAAGAGTTAAAGGAATCCTTATTGTTTAGACACTCATTTTAATTTGAATCTAATTAAGATTGTGGTGTCTTGATGATTTAACAGATCCAAAAGCAGTGTTCTTTTTACTGCAAGTGATCACAGTTCAAGGCCTGCTAGCCAAGCATGAAGTTTTGTTAATGAGAAATATAAGCTTATAGTCAAGCCTCTGGATACTGCTATTAAAATGTACCTAATCATGTTCTTTAAGCAGAATTGGATAATCACAATGAACTTTTTTTTTTTTTCACTCAGATGACGAACCTTTCCATTTGAGAGACTTGTTCACTTAGTCCAAGTTAAAAAAGTAATTTAACTTGGAGTTAATTGATATAAAACATCACTGTCACCAAACTTTAAAATAAAATTAAAAACTCTAAGCATTAAATATTTTTTCTTCAATTTTCTGCATAAAAATGGAAGGTTTTTCCCATTCTGTGGCAGACTTTAATGGCCTCTGAAGCACTGAGTGTATAAACCGTCCTGTGAAATGTGGCCCGGGATGCTCCAGCTTAGAGCTGACCTGGCTGTCTTACACCCATGGATGATTAAAAAAAGAAAAAGAAAAAAGAAAAAAGGCAACAAAGAGAAATCAGGACAAATATGCATGAAGGGAAGTGTAGATAAACCAAACCCTTGGCCCAGCATGGGCTCCCAATCCCCAAGCCCAGGAACCGGAAGTTTGAGCCCAGTTATCACATGAGGGTCAGGATAGGGGACCATAGTGAAGTAAGGAGGGGGGTCACTTTGGTTTTGCCTTCAGAATCATTGGCTGGGGCTCCAATTAAAATGTTCTATACCTTAGAGTGTATTTACAGACACCTAATAAGCAAAGTAAGATGATTTGATCTACAAGCTAGATTGAGAAATGTAACTGTGAGTGATATTAATTACCAATCAGAATTGTATCATGATTAGAGGATAACAGAGAAGTATATAAAATGTACTTATAGAGTATACTTTACTCTATGTAATTATAATTTTGTTTAAGACCCTTTACCTTAAAAAACCCATGGTTTTATCAACATATTCCACCAGCATTTATTGAAAATCTACTGAATGCTAGTCACTGTGTAGAGGGGGAAATTCAAAGATACATAGGATGCAGTTCCCACCTTAAAGAAATTACAGGTTGGTCTGGTCAGAGAGGTGCTGAAGCAAGTAAGGGCTAATAGGACATTGTGTCCATCATTATAATATTATCCATTGTTTGCTATAGTGCTCACTCTCTGCCAGGCACCTTTTTTTTTTTTTAAGATTTTTATTTATTATTTTTAGAGAGAGGGGAGGGGAGAGAGGCAGAGAGGGAGAGAGACATCAATGTATATTTGCCTTTTACCTGCCTCCAGCCATGGACCTGGCCAAAGACCTGGCTTGCAAACTGGTTATGTGCCCTGGCTAGAGAATCTAATCAGCAACCTTTGGGTTCGCCAGCCAGCACCTTATCCACTGTGCCACCAGCCAGGGCAGGTACCTTTTTAAGCACTTTATTTATTTATTTATTTTTAATTTAATTTTATTGTTGTTGTATTACATCCATCCCCTTTTTTTCTCCTCTGTCCCCTTTGTCCCCTTCCCCACCCTAAGTACTTAAATATACACCTCACTTCATCCTCACAATAGTTCTAGAAAGAATGCATTTTTAATATCTTCATTTTGTGGATTAGGAAGAAACTGAGATTAAAATAAGAAAAAGGAGGTAGAGGAACTTGTCCAAAGTTGTCAAAATAAATGTGAGCGAGAAAAACCAGCAAGAGCTAACTGGAACAATTCACCAGGTCTAATTACAACTCGATTCCTCCTTGTAGAGCTCAGAAGATACAGGTGAGATACTCTCATTGAGTAAAAGATATATTTTAAGGAATCAACTGGGAGTTGGAAGAAAAGGGAGGTAACATGAAAGGCAAGGGTACACATCTTTAATTCAGCCAGTGAAAGAATAGAGAGGCTTAGCGGATTCTACCTGCACGGGGCCCACCTGGAACAGCTTTCCTGGGTGAGGGAAAGGTCAAGGGGGGCTTGTATGACTAAAACTCCAGAGTTTTAGCATCTCCTGACCTGGTTTAGGAAAGAGCTAAGTATCAATAAGCCTATGGGATAGGAAGGCAGTGAGTGGAGACAACCCTGGGTACCTCTGGGAAGCCTCTGTTAGTGACCCACACTCAAATCAAAGTATAGGTGTTGAAGCTGGATTACCTTTTATGGGGTCTACATGATACAGCTTTCTCAGAGGCCACGGTTACTCTCCAAGGGCATCAAGACCTCACCCACAGATGCTCCAAGGAAAATTACTGCTGTAGTAACAGATGTGGCATACTGGGTGTTAAGTACATACACTCCAAGAAGGAACTGTGTGTTTCTGAAGGGATGGGCTGCCCCAGGGTTGGAGGGGAGGAAGTGATTGATGAGAAAATGACTAAAGCAGAGTAGTCAATTACCAGAGGGCACATGGCTGGCCAGTTCTGTTATGTGGACTATGTTTGAGCAAGTAGGTCACCTTGGGGAGCATCGACCTCATTCATTTCCACTGTGAATCTCTTGCCTAGGAGCCAGAAGGAAATTTGGGCCCATGTTCCTGGCCTCTCATCCTAAGCAACAACTTCTGCTTTTCCATTGGATCTTGTCCTGGATGTTTTTCCTCTTCATCCAACAAGGGCACCAAAAGCCTGTAAGGCTGAAATGCTTAATTTCAGTAACAAAGTCAAATAAAAGAAAGGGGACTCTTTTTGCCTATGGAAGATGATTATTAATCTCAAGTTTCAAATTATCTGATGCTAAATAAAGTATTTTAATTTTCAGTCAGAGTGTATCAGATGAGTCCTGAATTATCCTGTTGGGCCCCTGAGGCCTTGCTTCCCTCTAGTTTCAGTGTCCTGATCCAGTCACGGGTTCTTGAAGGAGAAGGCACTTTGCTATCACGACTCAGAGATTTCTCGTGTTAGGTTTTAGGTCAACCTGTACAATTTTTGGCTTTTTCCAGAGGAATCTAAAGGTCCAGCCCCTGGAAGTCCTATACTTACATAGGCCTGTTTCTCTTCTCCCTTCTTATTTCTTCTGATTCATCTTTATTAGAGCACCATTAAAGTGAGTTCCGCCCCTTAGTAAATTTAGTAACATGACTTATTGTTCTAACATAGTGGTCTCTGAGATGATGTGCCCTTTTCATCCTGGGGCACACATAACTAACATTCCACTGGGGTATGCCAATAAAATATTAAATGTTTTATTTATTTTAGCTCACTCTTCCATAATTTATTTCCATGTTTAAGTGTACATAAGATATTAATACAATATGTTTTGATACATGTGTACCTGATACCTACTCAATTTTTAGAAAAGACATACACCCCAAAAAGTTTATAGATGATTGTTATAGCCTAAAAGATGTGGACTCACATCTTTTGCTTATTCATTCGCTTATATATCCAATTATTCTTTCATTTATTCAGTCACTTTACAAATATTTATTGAGTACCTTGTATGGATCAAGTACTTGCAGGGTGCTCAAGATATGTAGCTAAACAGAGCATGACATTAGCCCTTAAATAGCTCACCATCTGGAGGAAGAGACAGACATTTAAATAAATCAGTACAGTACAAAGTGATAAGTGTTCAAAACAAGAGTCTGGGCAGGCTCTCTCTGGAGCACACACAGCCCTTTCCTCAGGCATGAACTTTTAGCTTTCTTTCTCCTGAACTCTAAGGGTCCCTGTGAGAATTGCCACCAGGGGAACGGCCAGCTGCAGTGGCTCATCTTGGACTTATGCGTTGATCCTGTCTCCAACACCCCCTTTGGCTCTGACGTTCCAGTGAGCGAATAGCAGCCCCACTTTGGCTTACTTCTTACCTATAATGTTTCTAGGGAGCCAAAGCAGAGCTCCACCTAGGCTCTCTTGTTTCTTCTTCTACCCACAACCATTCCTTTGTTTTATTGTCCCAGCTTTAATAAATGTATTTAAAACAAACAAATAAATAAACCCAAGAGTCTGACATGGTGCTCTATGAGCAAAGAGAAAAGTACCACTAACTCTGAATTGAACAAGGTCAGGAAACCATTTATCACGGTGACATCTTGAGAATGAGGTCCTTTTTGAGCATAAGGAGCAGGATAAAGACATAGATGTATAAAAAACATAACATGATGGAATAACAGCACACGCAGTTTAAAATACAATGCACTTGGCCTGATGGGTGGCATAAGACAAGAGTTGGAATGGCAGGCAATACATGGCAGAAACTGGAAGCAGATGACCTGAACCCATGTATGCTAATACGAGTTCAGATTTCATCTTCTAGATCCTTGCTACTCCTAAGTGTGATCCACGGGCGAGCACCATGAACCTCACCCAGAAGCTTGTTAGAGGCACAGAATCTGAATCTCAGTGTGCATGCGTGCACACATGAATCTGCATTTTAACTTATGTTAAAATCAAAATTTGTCATTTTAACAAGATCCCCAGATAATTCATCGTCATGTTCAGTTTGAGAAGCAAAGTCAGGTATCGTGACTGACAAGCATGGGCTCAAGAGTCCAACTATCTGGCACCACCAGTTGTGTGATCCTAGGCCAGTTTCTTAAACTCCTTGCACCTCACTTTCCTCATTTATAAAATGACTTTAATAAATATTCTACCTCACAGCATTGTGGCAAAGATGAAGTGAGTAATCCACTGAAAAACAAACAGCCAAAAAATCCTTGGTGTATTACCTGGTTCATAGGCAATGATCAGTAAGTGTTAAATATTATTTTTTGTTGTTTAAATATTCAGACTTTCTCTCTGCCTTGTGCTTGAGGGATATCTATTGTGTTCTGCGTATTGAAGAGCAAAGGTGCGTGAATGATTTTGAACTTAATATGCACTCCAGCTGATGCTGATTACCACCCACCTCACTTTCCGAGAATATATTACTTATTGCTAAAGGGCCACTTGCCATTTTTGAGTATTTGTGATAAGATGATGCGTTAGCAAATTTATAAACATTCTGATTTTGATTTCATGAAAATATTATTATCCCCATTTTTCTGATGAGGCAATTGAGTCTCCATAGATGAAATAAACTGCCTATGGCCATGTAATTAATAAGGAACAGACCTGGAATTCTGCCAGATGTATGTCACCACTCAAGTCTGCAATCTTTTCAACAAGCTGATGAGTCTTAGGACAGAAAAATACTCCCCTTTGTGAACCAAGTAGATAATGACTTATAACGTCACCATAGGAGATATGTTTTCAATTATTAAAAATGTTAATTTTAAACTTAGAGAAAAGTTGTAAGAATATTTGAATTAATAGCTACTTGCCTTTCACCTAGATTCAACAACTGTTAACTGTTGGCCACATTTGCGTTACCATCTGCCTATTCACTGTCCTCAGCATCAACCTTATTTCTCCTGGAGAATTAGGTTCCTTAACCTTGTTATTGCAAGGGATTGTCTCCTAGATAGTGTCACACTGAATCACTGACAGGCCATTCCACTGTTTTGTTACTTGCCAGTACATGATATGACCAATGAATGCTGAGGCTATCAGTCCATTCCCTTTATTCTTTCCCTGTAGAGTAAGTTACTTGTTCAGGAGCAACTCTTGATTGGGCAACCATGTCAGTATATAAGACATTTAAAAAGCCCACAAATGTTATTGCTGGCAAAAGTATAATGGACAAGGGGGAAAAAATCTAAATCCAAAATAAGTGTCTATTTAATGAAGAGAGATGGTATCTTACTCCAGATGAAAAGAAGCCTAATAACATTCACAAAGCAGCACAATATTGAATGTTGTTCATCATTAGGTTATGTTGCCATTTTGGAATCCAGTGTTGGTCACTGATTATGGACAAATTACAAACACTGCAGTGGCCAAAACAAAGTCAGATTTGAAGAGGTAAAGTTCAAGTTCTTAAGCAAAGTGTAGTCTGTATCAGTACCTCTGTACACATTTTGCTTTTGAACTCATTAAGCAGGCACTGAGGAAGGAGATGACTGACATATTCCCAATTATTGAGAAAAAGAGGCAGTAAGTCCATTTGCAGGTTTTCACAAATATCCTTTACATTTTGGGTGCATGCTGGGAAATCCATTCACGCGACTGCCCCTAAATTTCTTAAAATGAGTATCTAATCTTGTTCTCATCAAGTCCTAAATTACCTTGAAAAGTCATTTTCCAAATTGGATAATAAGAACTACTGCTTGGTGCTCTACTTTATAGGGGGATTTCCTTTCTCCATGGGACATGCTGGGACGAATGGGTTCAGGTCATGGGATTTCAGGAGTGTTAGTAAAGTCAGTCACTGTGATGACAGCTACATCTAAAGCCACATGATATTAAGGGAATCTGAACAGCTGCTCGGATGAGGCTGGTTCTCTGCTCTAAAAGTCATGGTTTTCTTCTAGAATGCTTAGGATCTGTGCTGACACTCTTCTTTGAGGCTTTCCAGAGGCTCCCCTCAGGATCTTTATTTATCCCAGGAATCTCTATAAACTTTGGTTCCATTGGCTCAAAGAGACACTATTAATTCAAATGATATGTCAACTTGGACTGTAATCCTGAACTTCTACTCTTTGTCCCACCCCAAACTGGAAGTATTTTGGGTTGCATAATAAATGGATTAAATGTAATTATACCAGTATGGTTTATACCACCTCCAAAATCTAGAGGCCCACCAAGCTCTATACTTTTTTCCTAGTTATAAGAAGAACAAGGTAAAACATTCTTAGAAGGAATCTATGCTTTATATCACCAAACATTCACAGCTATAGCAGTGATACAGGCACCTTAATATTTATGGAAATTATTTCTTCAGCCTGGCATGCATATGCTTTGTCAGGATATCCTAGTACTTGCCACCAACTACTAATAGAGTTAACAGTATGTCAAAAAAATATGGCAGGCTACTATTATGTCTTATGGAATTTCAAGATGATTCAAATCTCTACAGATTGTAACATGATAGAAAATAGGATGGTTTTTATAGACCCAAGATACATAGAAGAAGGTATACAGCTGTTCTTGCTAGATAAATGAATACTGTTTTTGATCCTGTTACTAATGGGCATCAAGAAGAAAGCATTCACTAAATTGACAGCCACATACCAAGGCCCAGAGACTGTGTTGATCTGTTGGTAAACATACTACCTCCATTTGAACCTGTAACTGGGGTTAACATCTTGTTAAGTTTATAGAGTCCATTATCATCTGTAAAGGCCCACCTTTTTCCTCCCAGAGGACAGAATGTCTCACTGAGAGGAGAAGTGATAAGGACTACCATCCTTGCAGCATTCAAGTATTTGATGCTGACACTAATTTCTATAGTTCCTCCAGCAATTAAGTATTAGTTCTTAATATGCCATAGGGGTTCCATTTGGCTCTCCCTACTATAAATGTCCTTTAATCCACAGGTAATAAAATAAAACTAAGAATTCTACCAGTTGTTAAATATATTAGTTATAGTTATACATCTGGGAACTGATGAAATAATCATGTGTAGACCAGAGGACCTGAAGGGCCCAGTTTGATTTAGGCCAAAATTCCATTCATCACTTGGTCTCTCTAAGCTCCTACTTTAATTATGGGACTAAGATGACTTATCAGATCCTCTGGCATCAATTTTACTTTGTGTCTAACAGGCCTCAAAAAATCTAGGTATTCTAAAAAAAAAATTCATTTCAGAAAGGATTTGAAGAAATAGCTATATTTACATTTACACCTATACTCATATCTACATCTATGGCTACGTCTATATCTATGGCGATGCTGTTTAAGAGAATCCAACCTCCTCTTCAAGCAATAGACTCTCTAGGTCTACGAGCTGACTTAGTTCTGGAAACTGTTGTGAGTTTTCTTTTATCCTCCAACTACCTTTTTTAATCTTCTGATTATAAAAATCAAGTAAGCCCTGGCTGGTGGCTCAGTGAAAAGATACTGACCTGCAAACCCAAAGGTCACTGGTTTGATTCCCAGCCAGGGCACATAACCAGGTTCCAAGCCAGGTTTATTTACAGCCAGGTCCCCAGCTGGAGGCAGGTGAAAGGCAACTATACATTGATGTTTCTCTCCCTTTCTTCCTCCCTCTCTGCCCTTCTATCTGAAAATAATGATAAAATATTTTATAAAAAATCAAGTAACATCTTGGCCACTACCCATCTGTTTCACCCATAGGAACACCATGGTTAACCATCATAATACATACCTGAAGATCAAGGTACCTTAATTGTTAGTTCAGTCTTGCTGCTCATTTCAGCAATTATGTTGATCCTGCCTCTGGGTTAAGTGCTACTTACTACCTGTTTCTGCTTTCCCACATGATGTTGTCCCTGTTTATGTCAAGAAGTCAAGCTATCATATCATCAACTTTGGCCTACAGAGCAGACACTGTCAACCATCTCAAAGACATTCAAACCCCTACCAATGAGTTTTTTAATTGCCTTAGTGAATAAAATGTCCTTGTATCTAGTTTTCTATTAATCTCAATTCATCAGAGTAGTGAATCAGTTGGTAAGATAATTAATATATTTGAAGAATAAATTGTATAGCACAGATTCAGGTAGATAATATAAACCTGAGATAAGATTATGAAGATATACTAATGACCCTTTCACCTAACAGGAGAAAGAAAAGTACTCTGATCTTAATGAGATAGAGATAAAACATTTGCCAAACTAATAGCCAGTCCACTAAGAAAACTCTATCAGGGTGAGTAACTACAATTGGAATGAACATATTCAATTTATGATAATCTATCATCATGCTTTGAAACCCATTCATCCATGGTATATGCCAACTTCTACTGTTTTGTCATTGATAGTGACACTATTCTTTTTTTTTTAAAAATGATTTACTATTTGGTTACATAAACTTTAGGCACATCTATTTAGTCAGTTCTTTTAACTGCCAATGATAATTATTTCAACATGTATGGATAACTATTCCAACACGTAAGAATTATAAAAATAGATTCAGTAAAGTTTTAGGAGCCCAGTGAGCATTTATGAAGTGAACTTGGGTTAAAATTTTATACTAACTGCTAGAATACAATGGCATCCTATGTCCCCAGGATTAGTACTAACTCAGAGCCACTGTTTAATAATACCCAGACAGCTAGTACATTTGTCATGGTAAATGGTTGCAGGGCTCTTTGTGGAAGTCTAGGAGTAAAATTTCTCTTGCTTGTGATATCATTAGGGAGTTAGTTGGAAGCCATATGATAAGCTCACTGAAACATTTCTATGCCCTGAGGTCCTTTACATTATATCAAGTACTTTGTCACATCTAAACCTCACTCACTCAGAACTCAGAGTGAGGAAATATTGAGTCCACATTTTAATCAACCAACAAAAATAAGACCAAAAATGTAGAACTATGACTAATTTTTGAAGTAACAAATTGAATCCAGCATCTCTGATGAGTTTACTCATGTTGGTACATTCAGATTAATCTAATATTGTAGGATACCGCCTTAGGTCATGCTTACTTAGAACCTTTTTACACATATTTTTTCAATTTTATTTATTTCTATAAAATAGCAAATTCCTGTTGTATTTCCTCTCTGTGATCATTCTCCTTATAGTTCTGGCATTGTAATTGGTACCTTAGGGCATGGAGGAATCTGACTTTATTGTTCAGGAAACTGATAGTTGAAGAAGGAATTACAGGGTCATCAATAAAAGGATAAACAGCCTCTTCTGACTCAGGGGACAGGACCTCTTTGACTGTCAGAGACATTAAGCATGGGCTTGGAGTTTGCATATTCTCAGAGTACTCCGAATTCTCCCATAAATTTACATTCCAATTTTTGGCTTGCCAATCTGTATTGAGCAACTTTCATATAAGAAACCTAGTGAGACTATTAATTCAAATGTCACTGATGTTCAGCAACCACAGAATTAACCGCTTTATCTAGTTTTTGGCTATCTTAGATATACAGCTACAAAAATTTAGAGGTTTTGTTTTATTTTTTCTTTAGCCCAGCCATCATGGAGTCTTTATTTAGTCTGTCCTTGAACCAGAATTTAGGGACTTGAGTTTGTCGTTCTCGTTAAGGAACAATTTGTTGTTAGAAGCAGCCATTCTTCTGAAAGACATCTGAGTTTATCAGGTTCTTCATACTGATCCATTGTAGCAGTCACTTAGTCATCCAAAGAGCCTAGGTTAGGTGACCACAAGTGATCATCATGCCTTGCCAATGCTTGTCCCAAGTAGCCTAATTCTTAGTAAGGATTCTTGACTTCAAAGTACAGAAACTAATTCTGAATTACCTACAGAGAAAGAAAATTTGTGAACAGTTGGATAGCTCAGAGGATCATAAGAAGGCTGGAGAACTAGGTTTGGAGAAATTGGCAGAGATAAAGGAAGAACATCCAAGGTCCACTAAGATCATGTTGGAAAGGATGCTTCTGTCTACACTGCTCTCTGTGCCTCTGGACATTCACTATCACCACTGCTGATATCACCTCCAGTCACTTGCTGTACCACCAAAGCTCTCTCAACTTGCTGTCTCTTCCTCTGTGAATAGTATCTACTGTCTCTGTCTTTGTGTGACTTCCTTGGGATTCACAGCTCCAGAAAATCTCTATTTTCTTCTCTATCAGTTGTAGCTATTCTTGTAGGTAAGGATTTTATACCATGCATAAACTATCAACTCCTGAATCGATTCAACCAGCCCAATTTAGGTGGTGCTATGCTAGCAAGAATGTAAAACGATTTCTTGCTTCCAGCCCTAATGTTGATGATTCAACCATTGAAGTTGCCTAGCCAGTCTCAGTTGCTTTAAAATTTGCCCCCAGCTCAGCAAAGTGCCCTGGGCCAAGCATAAAAGGAACATTTATAAGTATTTTCCCCAGTTCTACCTCTTTGAGTGGAGTTTTTCAGTCTGTGAAGTGGAACTTCCTTCTGTGGTCCTAAACTTTCCACACTCATTTCAAAGGCATGTCCCTTGCTCTTGTATTTTCGGAGTCCTGTTTGCAGGGTTGTGGCAAGCACAGTGGGAACATAGCTCACTGAAGACTGCAGTGTAGGAGTGACCAGAGGTCAGTCTAAATGATACAATTCTCAGAAGGGCTGTGCAAGAGACTGGGAGTTGGTAAAGCCTTTATTCGTTCAGTGCTCTCCATGGGACATAGATTTAAATTATATTTCCTCTCACCTTTTATTCTCTCACATACTTCTTTGTTTGTTCACCACAAGCTACCAAAACATCACTAAGGAAATGGTCTATAGCCTGTCCGGTGCTATTAAAGACATTTTTTTTTTTTTGTCATCTATGTTTCTCCCTTCCCGAAATAACCAAGTAACTGTAGTGAAGAGTTGCAGCAGGATTTTGAAACTAAAAAGCCTTGTCATTCCCAACCTACAGTTAGAACATCAGGCGGCTCAGACATGTTATTCCCTCACAAGAGACTGAGTCTGAGTCAGTGACAAAGAGAATCTGGACCAGATTAGAACATTAAGTTGAAAAGAGCTCTTTCACTAAAAATTGAGTCCTTGTATGAGTAATTTCTGCACTAGAAATTTAGTTTGCATAGAGATTTGATATGGAACATTGCACTTTGACTATTTCAAATACAAATGTAAAATGCCAGTAAAAGATGGAAAAATTTTTACTCTGAGTTATACACACAGGAAGAGGAAACACACCTTGGCCTCATTAATAATTTCCATATTTATTCACCTTCTCCAACAAGAAACCTTTGTCCTCTGAGAATGCTGTATTTGCATGGAGCAAAAAAAAAACAAAAAAAAAAAAAAAATTCCATGCAGATGATCTTCATATAAAATGCTAGTTGGAGAGGGTCTGCAGCAGCATTTCATTCAACATTTTTATGCAATGTTAAATGGATTGAATTTCCCTTTGTGGAAGTGAGAACAGTGAATCACATGTTTGGAATCACATAAAGGGTAGAATGGGATGCGTTCCTCTTTAAGAGCTAGGTCATCAACTTTGCTGGTGAGCGCTCTCCCCAGCTACCTTTCCAAGTCAGCATAACAGCTTTGAGAGACAGGAAAATATTAGGTATGTTTAAAACTGGCTGAAGTGCAGCCAAATAACACAGTTCCAGGGTACACTCTGGCATGCTGACACTCTGAAAGGTGCAATTTTTTAATTTCCAAAACTCCACAATTTTTTAGCTGCATAACATCATTCCAATAAAACACTGGTATTTCATTTATCTCTTCTTGATGGACCATATTTTTATTTTTGAGGCATCTCTAAATCACATCGATTCACAAAGACCAATTTCTTGCTGCTGTAATCAAATCAGATGTTACATGTACATCTACGCACATCATGTTTTTTATTTTCCTTTCTTTCTTCTTTCTTTCCTTTCTCTTTCTTCTCTCTCTCTCTCTCCTGCCCTCCCTCCCTACCCCCACCCCTTACTTTTGTTGTAGTCTGTATCAGAAAGCTCCCTTAGGCAGAGAATGGGGAGCATCCATGGTCCTTCCTGGGCTCAGCTTGCTTCCCTTCACCCCACTTCTCAGCTCTCAGCTCAAACTGCATCTTCTCCGGGGAATTTTGCCTTTGTTACAGGATCCCTGTCTCACCTGTGTAATTATTATTGTCAGAGTTTTCACAAATGGAGGGTGCTGATATCATCAAAACAAGCATATTTAAATATGAGACCTGAAGGGATCTCAAGGACTCTATAGTTTAACCAGGTCATTTTGCATATTGGAATCTGAGGCTACTTATAAAACCTAGGTCTTATCACACTATAGATTGTATGCTCTCTCCTCTGCTTCCCAAGTAAGCAAATTTTTTCTTTAAAGGGCCATGTAGCAAATACCTTAAGCTTTGTGGGCCATATATAATACCTTTCTCTTTTTAAAAAACACCCCTTAAAAAAACTGTTCTTAGCTTTTGGGCCTTACAAAACCAGACATCTAGCTGGATTTGGTTCAGGTGCTATAGTTTTCCAAACATTATTTTATTTTGTAATACACACGAGTCATCAAAAATAAGGAGAGTATGGGGAGCAGCTTAGACAAGAACCTAGTATAAAGGAACCATGGACATGGACAACAGGTGGGATTGACTTTGGGGGGAATGGGTGGGTGGGTGGGGGGACAGAGGGGAGCAAAAAGGGGATGGATGTAATACAACAACAATAAAATTAAAAAAAAAAAAAATAAAAAAAAATAAGGAGAGTATATTAGTCAACAGTTACCACAATTGTGTATATAATAAAGGATCCCAAAACTCAGTGACAAGAAGGAATAGCTACACGCTTTCACACACAGGCAGAGTGTCAGCATCGTGGAGATGTTGAATGAATCATGTCCTGGGTGGACAGAGTTTTTATCACACTACTTAGAACCACCCACAATTTAAAACTTATGTATTGTTTATTCCTGAAATTTTTCATTTAAAAATTATAGATAATAATGGATCATGGTGGACTATGGGTAGCTGAAACCATGAGAAAGCAAAACTACAGATAAGTGAGAACCATTGTAAATACCTCCAGGGAGGGATGAGTGGTAAGAAGAAACCAAAGCAGCAATGCAGGATAGCAAGTAGCCAGTTATGAAGCACGGGGCAGGGGGTGGTCAATTAGTTAAGGAGTTTAGGGGAGACATTCAAAGGAGGGGAACTTAGACTAATGTTGGAGGCCAGGGAGTTGGCACTGTAGAATTCTAGGGAAAGAGTATTCCAAGAACAGAGAAGAGGTAGGGTCAGTTTCCCAGGAAGGAATCTGCTTTGGCACATGAGGGAAGAAAGTAGGAAGCCAAAGGCCTGCAGCAGAAGGAATGTAGGAAATCAACCAGGTAAGTGAACAGTAGGAGAGGGAGATGGAGGCCAGACTATGCAGGGTTTTGGATTGCATTCGTTCGTTAGAGGTTTCAAGCAGAGATGTGTCACGATCTGTTTTAGATGTAAATGATCACCTTGGCAGTTACATGGCAAGTATGCCAAAAGGGGCAAGTGTGGAAGTGATTAAATGGGGTAGGAGGCTCTTGTGGGAGTCAAGGTGAGGCATGAAGAGGGCTTAGACCAGGATAAAGTAACAGAGATGAACACTTGGACACAGAGTTAATTGTATTGAGAGGATCTTGGTCAGGCCTATGCCTAAGGCAATCCACAGGCTTTAGACCTTCTAATTACAGACCCAGTTTTACTACTTGCTTTCCCTAAAGCTCCCCATTGAATCAGTTAACTAGAGTTATGTCTCAGTCCATTCAGCCAGCTGTAACAAAACACCTCAGACTAGGGGGCTTATAAACAACGAACATTTATTTTCTCCCAGTTCTGGAGGCTGAAAAGTCTAAGATCGAGAGTCCAGCATACTTAGTGTCTGATGAAGACCTATTTTCTGGCTCATTGATGGCTGTCTTCTGTGTCCTTTCATGGTGGAAGGATCAAAGGAGCTCTCTGGAGTTTCTAAGAGCACTAATCCCATTCATGAGGGCTCTACTCTCCTTATTTAATTACCCTATAAAGGCCCTACATCCTAACACCATCACGTTGGGATTAGGATTTAACAAAGGAGTTTGGGGAGAGGGAGACAAACATTCAGTTTATAACAAGTCACAGTAGTGCTCTGTAACTGACTACACCAAAACACAGTGACATAAAATACCAGTCCTCTTGTTTTACTAACCCCTGGGTGATCTGGGGGTGGGCTTACACAGGCTGAGCTCTCTACACATCTGTAGGTAATCTAGCTGAGCTCAAAGGGGCTGCCTTGGCTATGCTCTCAAGACTCTCCCTTCTGGGAACAGCAGGCTAGCCTAGCATCCCCTTCTCATGGGCCTGGCAGAGCTGTAGTAGACCAAGTGCAATCACACAGGCAGTTTTTAAAAACCTCCTTTTGTGTCATGCATGCCAACATCATATTGGCCAAAGCAAATGGGAGTCAAGGGACCTGGAAAAGATTCAGCCTCTTTATATGAGACAAACTGGAAAGCCACATGGCAAAGGGCATGGACGCAGAGAAGGGCAAAGGTTGGTGCCATGGATGCTATCTGCCACATTCATATTCAGGTTTATGCTTTTAGCCAAAGAGTGATCCATCACATACTTACAGTGGCTGTGTCAGTATAGCGGACCCCTCCCAGTTTCTATGGAGCTAGCTCAAGGCAGGAGTGTTATTAAGGCCCACTTGAAGCAGCAGCTGCTACTCCATATAAAAGATGCTGCTGAGCCGCAGCTGCCTCACAGGTCCCACAGATAGTAGTTTATGAATATACACAGTAGTTTATGAATACTAAGAAAGATAGTCACTGTGACAAGAAAGAAGGAAGGAGCATTCAATAGTAAAAATAAGGGGACCTTCTGGAGAACATTGCACTACAGTCAAATGCAAACTAGGAACACAAAAGGGGCTTCCTGAAACCAGTCTACAAAGTTCCTATTTCAAGCAACACTATTAATGTCAAATCTTAAACACCTATGAGCCACCATGTTCATGAGCTCCATGACTCCTACAGTTTATCTGTCCCCAGGTAGGTAAGGCTAAGGCTTCAGGCCACAGTTTCAATTGCCCAAGAGGGACAGAGAGCCCCAGCCTTTCGCCTGGCAGCTGCTGTCCATCAGGAGAACGAAAGCCTGCTTCAGGTGAGGGTGACAATGGGAGGACATGTTTTCAGATATTTCCTGACTGTGTAGAAAGAAGGGGGAAAAGTTGGTTTTCTCCTTCAGGGAAAGAGCTGTTTTTTGTTTTACTAGCAAAGTTCTGCATAAAATAATATGTAAAATGGGTGCTACGTAAACAAATCTTCATTGCAGCGCTAAGCTCACCAAGCGTAAGGCATGCTGAATCAGCCAAATGGTGCACATGCTTCCTGTAGGACTAAACTTCCTGCAACTGTGGCCTTTGTGTGCATGTGCAAGTATGTTTATGCATGTAATATTTATTCCACAAACATTTGTTATATACTTGTTCTTTAAAAACATTATGCAAGAGCTGGAGCTGAAAACAAAAAAAATAAAAAAGAAGAAGAACAGAATCTGCTTTCAGAGGCTGATTTTCTTTCAAGGGAGGAAGAAATGTGTAAACAGGTAATTATGAGGCAAAGCTTTATCTTGTATGTGTCTATTTGTTCATCTATGTACACCTCTGGGTTCATGTGATCAGGCTTTTCTGCCTTATAAACCCACTTGCAATTCTCAAGTCCCAAAGCCACTCTTGCAACCCAGTTAGTATACATCAATGTCCCAAGGGTGATGAGAAAGATAAGATAGAATTCTAAAAAGGAAGGCTAAGGTGGGAAAGATTCTCTAGGCTCCCCCTACTTAGCTTGCCTTCCTGAGGAAGGTTAGAGCTTTAGGTGATGAGGAGAGCAAGGGGAGTGAGAAGTAGAACAAAAAGCCAGAGGAACAAAGAAACCTCATGCTCCTCCAGCAAAAAGGGCCCCCATTCAATTAATCTAGCCATGCAGAAGCATAGTAGGTCAATGCCTGGAGTGTAGAACCTATAAAGATCCAGATGTGGCCTGTGGCCTAACAGAGTTCTGGGCAAAATGTCAACTTTTCTAGTCATTGCAATGTAACTCTAGGAAGAGCCTTCTATTCAGTGAAACTTAGCAACTCAGAGCAAAGCTATAACCTAGCAACCAAACATCATATGGCCTTTTCTCATGTTTTCCAAGTCCTTGGCTTTTGATGGCCATAACAGAGCATTCCACTAAGACTCTATGTGTGCTACGGTATTCCTGAGATTCAGTTGGCTAATGAGGATTTTAAACGTGGCTCAGGTCCCACATCTGTGAATAATTTTGCTTTACAGGTTCATGGATCAGAGCAGCTAAGGACTTGTAAACAAAAGTTAACTTGGTATTTTTTCAATGTCCATTTTCTGTCAGTAAAATTCTGAGCCATATGGGAACAAAGAGAATGCTCCTTATATGCAAAGCATGTAGATTATCTCTTTTTATTCAAATTTATTTTATTCACTCATACATTAATGAAATTACTTATTTTAAAATATAATGACTGGGCACACTCTCCCTCCTGGGAGCACACCACCCACTCCTTTCTTCCCTCTCAGGCACGCATCTGCTAAACTCTAAGGGTCCCCAAGAGACAATGGGCAGTGGCAGCTTGTCCTGGGTTTACCTCTAAACCTGTCCCCAAGGTCCCCTTTACTCTGACTTTCCAGGGAGTTAAAGTAGCCCCACCTTGGCTCACTTCTTTCCTGTAACATTTCTAGGGAGCCAAAGGCAGCCCAAGTAGGCTCTCCTGTTGATTCTTCTATCTTAAGCACCTCCTTGTTCTACTGTTCCCACTGCAATAAATGTACTCTTAAAATCTAAATAAATTAACAGTAAAAACATAATGATTGTTCTATATATTGTTTCTCATGGCTCTGGAGGCTACAAATCTAAAATTAAGGCCTTACCAGGGCCATGATTTCTCCCTCTGTTTCTTTCTCATTTTTAATAACTTTATTATAGTGCAATAAAACAAGCAATGTACTTAAAACATAAATGCATGACTCAATGAACTATCTCAAAGAAAAAACCTATGTAAATAGCACTTAGGTGAAGAAATAGATCATTACCATCACAGAAGCCCCTCACAGACTCACCCAATGCACCCCAAAGTTAACCTCCCTTCTGGCTTCCAACATACTCCCTGTTTCCTTGCCATTTCTCTTTTCTGTTTTCCTTCCCCTGCATGTCTGCATCATCTTTTTTGTCCCACTTTTACTAGATTCCTTGAGCTATTTCTCAGACCCTTTGCATTAGTTTCTCAGAGAAACAAAACTAAAAGGATAGAGATAGATGCTAGATAGATGAATAGATAGATAGATAGATATAGGATAGAGATGAACAACATAGAGAATATAGAGACTATAAATAGAGAGTATAGAGAATATAAATATAAAGAGAAGATATGTGTGTATATATATATATATAGAGAGAGAGAGAGAGAGAGACAGACAGAGAGAGAGAGAGACAGGGACAGAGATTATAAAAAATTGGCTCATGTGATTATGAAACAGGGTACAGATATGATATTCCCCACAGCCCATGGTTTGGAGATGGGGGAAAGAGATAATATAGCTTTTAAAGTAATTTGCATATCTTTGGAATGATGATAGCTAGATAATAGCTGTGCTACTGCCTCAGGGTAAAAGGTGTACTGAGTTTCAGGATTTAAGAAGGAAGGACAGGCAGCCTTGAGAGAAAGAGCTTGCTAGAGAGCATGAGGAAGGTGCCATGATGAAGGAGCATGGTGGGGAAGCATGATGGTGGATGCTATGATATAGGAGGATGTTGCAGCAGCCATGTGGGAAGCAGAAAGCAGTTATGCAGTTCATAGGAATGATCTGGCCACATGACCTGGGCTAGTAAGAAGGCAGGCACGCTGCTGCTTTCATCGTGCCTTCTCCAGCTGACCCCGGAGCCACCAAGGACTCTACCTTGCAGACCCAGACTCTTTCTGGACTCTTGGAACTCAGGATATATAGAAAGGACACTCTGTTAAGACTTGTGCCTTTCCAGGACTTCACCATGATCCAGTGAACATGGCACATGCTTTTTTGGACTCTAACATGGAAGCTGAAGACACCATACCCTGGATCCTGAAGGAGAGAGCTGACAGATAAGAGATGGGGAACTATTGTAAATAAAGACCTGTTTTTCTCAAGACTAATTGTTGGACCACATACCAAGGATCTACATGAATGAGCCCTGATTTGCTCAGTAACAATTATGGAGGCTGAGAATTCCAGGGTCTGCAGTCAACAAGATGGAGACTCAGGAAAGTCAGTACGAGTGTAAGTTCCAGCCTAAGGGCAGAAGACCAATGCCTCAGCTCAGGCAGTCAGGTGGAGCAGCAGAGGGAGAGAGGCAGAGGGAGAATTTCTCCCTCATTTCTGCATTTTCTATCCAGGCCTTTAGTGGATTAAATGAGGCCCATCCATATTGGAGAGGGCCATTTGCTTTACTCAGTATACCAATTCAAATGTTCCTCTCACCCAGAAATACCCTCACAGACACACACAGGCAATTGTTTAACCATGGATCAGGTACCCCATGGCCCAGTCAAGTTAACACATACGGTGTCAACTTTCTTTTACTTCCACCATTCTCCCCTCTTAATTGGTCACCAAATGGGATGGAAAGTTAAAACCTCAAGGAATAAAATTTTACACCCCCTGTTTTTAAATGTAAAAGCTAATGAAACTTCTTTAAATCTTTCTTTCTAGAAGAAAAAAGGCCTATACAGAGCTGCTTTTTGTGGATATTGTTGATAATCTTCTCTTTTGGGGAAACACATTTTTGCATTTCTGATCCACCCAGACTTTCTGTTTATTATATTCTCCTGGCCACTTCTATCTTAGGCTGGGTCTCCAGTTTTTGCCAAAATTTTCCCTCTCCAGATCAACTAAACTTGTCAAGCATGGATTTCCTGAAACCCTATAATTATTTGCATTGTATTTCATGAGAAAGATCAAGAGGCTAACAATTTGGTTATCTTTTGATAAGTTATCAAATTTAAAGACAGTGATTTTTCTCTTTTCAAGTATTTGATCTGTCCACAGGTAAAAAATAAAATAAAAACAAAACAAAACAAACCTGAAGCAAAAACGTCATGATTTTTAAAAAATAATCACTCAGCCAATTAAAGATAAATCAAGGCTATGACCTCCTTCTTTGGGTATCTGAGAGCTTCCTCCTTACTGGTATCCCTGCTCTCAGTGACAAAATCTATTCTTGAAAACCTGACCAGAGTGGTTATTTTAAACATAAATCAAAGCATTTTACTCATTTATTTTAATCCTTCAGTGGCTTCCCATATTAGTTCAAATAAAATCCACGATTTTCGCCATGGTTTGTGGCGAAGCCTTCCTCTTGGACCTCAGCTACCACTTTCCACTCACACATCCATTTGACCACTACTGACTCTCGAGGCCTTTCTATAAAGACATAGCAAGAACATCCATCCCTAAGGGCTATTGTACACACCACCCTGAGAAAGCATTCTGTTTTGAAAACCGAACTCTATTTTAAAGCCATGCCTTATATAATTATCTGTTATAGGTAAAAACTGGAATAAACCAGACTGTCCAGTGTTCAGATGATACAATGGAATATTGATGAGTCATTAAATTTACTGTTATAAATTCCTGGCTACAGCCATGAATTTATCTGCAGAATGCTCATAATTGAGTGGATGATACAGATGAAAAAACAACTAATATAGTGTGATAAATACAACTACAAAATAATTTACAATGTCTGTCCCGAAAGTGTTGAGCCAATGTCAATATAATTAAAACAGGTTACAGGCTTGATACTTCCAGGACAGACATCATACACCATTGGGGGAGAGGACAAGAACTTAAGCAAAGTGGTATTGTATAACCACACTCAAGTTGGGCTTTAAAGGTTGACTAGGAGGATGTTATGCAAATAGGGAAGGGGCACTATCATAACATCAGAAGAAGTAGCAAGTATAAAGGCCTAGAGGCCTAAAATGGTAGTATTTCAGGGAGCAGTGAGCACTTCCACTTGCTAGAGCACTGATGCAAGGATGGAGCAGGGAACTGAAATGCTGTATGGCACTCTCTGGAAGGAACCTCTTCAAGGCTGAAATACGTCTTTGCAGATGGATCTGGGCAAAAATTTGACCAAGAGGCCAAAAGGGTGGGAATCCATTCTAAAATCAGACCATGTGATTAATCACTCAGTAGAATCTCTGCTTCCAAGAAAGTCACAGGTCTACAAGACAGCTTCACTAATGCTTGGGGCATCTGAATTGTGACATTTTTTTCCTTAAAGTTTCTATATTCCTACCAAAAGTACTTATCTAATCTTACATGTCATCTACTTTTTCCATTTTAGAATCTTTCAGATATTCATCCTAGGTATTTTGAATTCCCTGATAGTTCCAACATCTTTGTCATATCCTACTCTGGTTCTGATGATTATGTTGTCTCTTTTGTGTTTTTTCTTACTTTTAAGACTATCCCTATAACTATTGAAACCCAGATCTGTTGGATAGGTGCTGAGATGAACATTTTTTATGTTTGGAGATGATGCTTTTCTTTCTGCTAGGTTTTTAGTGTGGGGGGGTTGTGTTCTGCTCACTGGGAGCCGGGCTGATTTTGAAGATTGCCACAGCTATGGTTACGCACAGTGTGCCACGGGTTCAAATTCCTCTAACAATACCTCATGTATAGGACACAGGTTAATTTGCCAGGAGGTTGTTCCTCAGTGTCTACCCTCTGTGTGGCTTCAGGTCACTTGCTTGCCTGTAAGTCTCCCCAGAGAGAGCTGGTTTCTTGTAGCTCTCCCCACTGTAATGCACTATTATATTTATTCCACTGTAAATTCTACTCCATGTTTGTTAGCATGGTGAGGAGTCAGGCATTCTCTGTTCTGATTAAAATTCCATTTGGGTCAGGCACTGAGTCCCAGGGGTGTGGCCTTCACAAATGTTCCTGGCCTTCCTCCAGATATAACGAGCCTAGCACTGCTCTTCTCTGGCCCTCCTGTGCCTCTCCCATGGACTGAGCTGCTTTTTTTTTTTTTTTTTTTCCTGTTCCTTGCCCCTAACTACAACGGTGCCCTTGGATGATAGTTTTTCTTATTCTACTCTGCTGCTGATTAAGACTCATCTTCCTTAGAAAAGGTGAGGTAGGCCTAAAGGCGGGTCTGGGTGGGGTTTTGGCAGTGATTGCTATTCCCTCCCTCAGCCAATACCATGAGGAGGAATTCTCAGGATCTCCCCATTCCCCCTAAGAGAACCTGGTAATTCTCAGGATCTCCCCATTCCCCCTATAAGAACCTGGTGGAATTTTTGGAGGAAAACCTGCAAGCTGGTACAACCCTCCCTATGTCTGTCATTCCTAGGGATGTCCCATTCACACATTACTGTGAATTAAGGTCTATCAAGTTGTGATCAATTTCTAGCAGGATCTTACCCATTTATGTGACATCCGCCCAGGTAAGCAAATGCTCAAATCCTATATCTCCCTACAATATCCATCTCCTTCAGGAGTGCAGTTTAGTTGTTTGCCATGAAACCTCAGTTTTCTGATGGGTTTTTTAAAGCAATTAATTTTTAGCGTGTCTGGGTTTTTTCTTCTGTACGTCTCTGACCTCAGCAGCTGCTCCATTTGATGAGCGTCTTCCTTCAATTGCTTCCTATCTACATTCAGGGGTTTGATTCAGTAACAAGTGCTTCTGCATTCCACACTTCTCTTTTGCCAGAACTTCTGTGGGAATTTCAACCTGCCTCTCTCCAATAGCATACCCTATGTGCTGGCAGAGTTTTGCAGGGTGTGACATGCTGTGAATATATCACAGACACTGCTGGGACAGGGAAGTAATGCATTATCAGATTTTTCTGAACATCTGAAATCAGCTCTTAAAATGTCAAACATCTCTTTGGTGCCTTGCTGCTCCCATGTGAACATTGTAATTTTCTTTAGTGGGAGGTAGAGAACATGGAATTGGTGCTGTTCTTTACCCATATAAAATGAGGTATTTATTAAGCAACTACTATGTACCTAAGGTATTTTGAGCTCTGTGGAGGGCTACAGAACATGGCACTTGTTCTCAAACTTTTTGACAAGTCAATAATCCAGACCTCTAGTTACATGAGTTTAAGTGCCCATATTTTTTAGGTACTGAGAGGGTCCCTAAAACTATTACACTTATGTCCTGGCTGGTGTGGCTCAGTTGGTTGGAGCATTGTCCCATGAACTGAAAGGTCACACTTTGGATTTCTGGTTGGGGACCAGATTCTTAGGTTGCAACATAGGTCTGATTTGTGGGTTCAATCCCCAATTAGGATATATATAAGGGTGGTAACTAATCAATATTTCTCTCTCACATCAGTGCTTCTTTCCCTCTCTTTTTCCCTCCCTTCCCCTCTCTCTGTGATCAATAAGCATGTCCTTGGGTGAGGATTAAAAGAAAAAGCTGTCACATTAATGACTGGGGAGATTCTTAGTCTTATAAGTGTAGCCCAAGCCAGAGCCCTGATATTCACCAGTGGAATAGGCTGCCCCTCATTTACTCCTGATATCCATCTTGACTTACCAGTTACTAATCCTACTGAACAGTAGTGGCTTTTAGAATCCTTCCTGGACATATATTTGCCTCTCCATTCTGTCTTCTTTAAAGGTAGAAGCTAATGTTTGCAATTCTCCAATGATGCTCACCATACATCCAGTTCTATTATTGCTATAATCTCCATTTCTCTTTTTCATACTTTACTAAACTGCATCATCTCAGTGTAGTTGGCTGGCAGAAGGTAGCCTTCTGCCATGTCTCAATAGTATGTGGGTAGCTGGCATCACTGAAACCCAACACCCCTTTCCTTGTGTCCTCTCCCCCATGACAACCATAGAGTGGCAAACAAGTGCAAGTGCTGGGGAAGGAGCCATGGTATTGGTAACATAGAAATGAAACGTTATCTTTAAGGGATAGGAAAAGAAATCTCTGGGAACCTAGGATCCTAGGCAGATATTCTATGACATGAAAGCAAAGCCAGAACATGAAGAGGAATATGTGGTTAGAAGCATGGGATTTGGAGCCATACCAGTGAGGGTTCTCATCCAGACCCCACAGGTGAGCCTAGTGGGTGACCTAGAGTAAAAGACTCAACAACTCTGAGTCTCAGCCACACAGATTCATGAGAGGATTACAGGACATGTTTTATATAAAGCACTTGGCACTACATCTGGCTCATAAAACATACTCAATAAATTCAAACAGCTCTTATAATTATAAATGATACTGTAAAGTGGGCCTTGGCCACAGTGGAACGGAAAGAAGCCCAGCTCCTAACAGTGAAACCACAGTTGGAAAAATAAGAGGAACAAATTAGATTTCTGCCCAGCTGAGTATCTAACATAGAATCTGGCTGGTACTGAGATGCAGTCCCAGGGAGGCACCTCAATAACTGGGTGTTGTCTCTTTCTGGTCCTTTCCCTCTGCCAGTGCAGGAGAAAAGGGCATTACCATTTCCTGAAACCTCCTCTACACCAGCCACCATGCTGGGTATTTTTTATTTTCGTTTTTCTTAGGTATCAATTGCTTTTAACTCTATGTGGCACACTCCACAATAATCAGTGAAGATCGGAGCACCAGTATCATAAATTCCTTTCCACAGAGTCCAGCAAGTGGTCAATGCTGCTCTGTGAGCATGTGTTACTGTGGGGATCCTGCTGAAGGGATGTAGGTATTTCTGTTCCCAGGTTCCTATAAAGTCAGCTCCCAAGACACTCTGCCTCAGGGCACTTCTATTGTGGTCCTACCCCAGCATGACAAATAACCTCAATAGGCTTTCTCCAGTGTAGTATTTATGGTTCAGTTCAAAGCAAAATGCAGTCAGAGGCAATGAGTAAAAACTAATTTGCTGTACTGTCACCCTAGATATATAGCAAATAGCTGTAAACAAGTATGTACGATATAATTAAAAATATGATAACATTATAAAATAGGATGATGGCTAGTTAGGGAGGAAGATCTATCAAGGAGGAATATGCGTATATCACTTGAAATAGTGCCTCAATTACCTGAAGTCATCAGCTCAGGCTTCTCATCTCAAAAACAACCCTTACAAATGCAGACTTCAAATGACAAACACTGTTTATTTCTGTGTTGGTTTCCTTTCCATCCATCTGTCCGCAAGAATTTTCCTTCAGTGTCTGCTGAGCAAAGAGCAACAGGACAACTATAATACCTATTCTTGAACTGTATCCTGTCTCTTTCCTGATGCCTCTGAGGATCTTAGCATGACAGCTGAGCTAGAAAAAGCATCTTTGAATTCCTCAGATTTCAGGAAAACTTGTGCACAGAAGCAAGGGAGGGAAAAGTAAAAGTGGAATGGCTCATTAACAAATATGATTAAGTTACTTGTGCCATCCCTATAGGAGAACTAATTCTTAAGTTACGGCAGAGGTCCGGCAATCACCAGGCAGTGTGAAAACCTGTGGCTTCCCCACGATCCCCCACGGGTGATAATGTGGGTCCCTACTGGCTGCTGCTGTGGATTTTCCAGCCCTCCCACCCTTCTCAGCAAGAGTGTGTTAAGTCTTACAAAATTGAACCTTAGTTATAAAAGGAAAACTCAATGTTTATCCCCAGTTCTGAACCATTCTCCCCAGGCTACTTCTTGTGTTTAACTTCTGGTTCCTTCCAGCTACAAAACTTGCTCTCTGCTCACTTAAATCATAGCCTCAACCCTTAGCCCTTAGCTTACTTTTCCTCACCATGATCAGGTTTCTTCTCACTCAGTTACTGCTTTTCATTATCTAAAGCAGCTTGATGAACTAATCCTACCTGATTAATTCAACACCTAGAATGTCTCTCATTCATTTCTTTCATGTTCAGGTTTCCAAAACATTTGCCTTGCTCTGTGTCTACCAGTGGAAGGCCCATACCCTCTGCCTCCAGGTTTGTGTGATTTCCTAAATTGTCCATATTATGTCCTGATCCACCTACAGCCAAAACTATTTCTTGCTCGTGTCCTTAATATATGCAAATTCTGAATTAATGCAATAAGGATTTTTACTCTCCTCATCATGACTTATGTAGAATGTTCTTTCTCTTCCCTTTTACTCATTCAAATGTTACCCACACTCTGTTCCAATTCTAATGTACCATTTGCATAAAGCTTCCCTTATTTTTCTTTCTTCAAGTATGCTCTTGTTTTAATTATAGTAACTAGCAACATGATCTAAAATAATAACTTATTATGTTTATACCTCTCCATAAGACTTAGAATTTCTTAAAAACAAGGATTGCATCTTGTCTCTCCACTTTAGTGCTTTTGAAAAACAAGACAGCAGGCCCAAAATGGAGTCACTTATGCTAAGCCCCATGTCACCAAAAAGAAACTTTTTTTAAAGAAACTTAATTATAATTTTATTCTTGTAGAAATAGAATCTTAAACCAGTCAATTAGGAATCACCTGCTCACCATTCATTAGGTCATCTGCCTGATAGACCCCTGTCATTCCCTAAAGGAAAGTGAGCTTGCAATAACCAACCCACTATTTTGCCTGGTATAACTTCCTTGTTTCTGCTCCCTTCTGACTATACATCTGCCATTCTGGGCAACTGCTCAGAATGCCTTTCTATCTGCTAGGTTGGATGCTTCCTGGCTTGAATCAATTTTTGCTCAATTAAACTCTTATATATTTAAATATATCTCAATTTATCTTTTAATAATACCTAATATAATTGTAGGCCCATAGTACAATAGATACTCAATAAATTATTTTGATTGAACTGGGAAGAATGTTTGGAAATTATAGGATATGTGTGCATATTTGAGGGTCACACAGAAAAAAAACTTTTGAAGAATAAATATTAAGCCAAAAGAAAGAAGAAATGAATCTGACTATTAATTAGGGTCTAGTCCAGGGGCCACCAAGAATGGATATCCTAATAACTAATTCCTAGCATTGGACTGAGGTCTGAAGCATTTACCATTGGAGAAAGAGGAAATTCTTGATATGGAATTCAGCTGAAGCAGAGAAAAGAACAAGAGCTAATACTCAGTACATGACATGTGCAAGCACAGTTCCAGACACTTCACATGTATTAGCTCACTTAGTTTTTATAACGTTTTTTAAAAGATCTTATTTATTATTTTTAGAGAGAGGGGATGGGAAAGAGGCAGAGAGGGAAAGAAACATCAGTATATGGTTGCCTTTCACCTGCCTCCAGCTATGGAACTGGCAGGAGACCTGGCTTGCAACCTCATTAATGTGCCCTGGCTGGGGAATTGAACCAGTGACCTTTGGGTTCACGGGCCAGCTACAATAACATATTGAGGAAACTGAGGTAATGACAGGTTACACCACTTGCCTACGAAGGTCATGAGCTACTAAGTGGCTACATTGCTTCTTACCATTAATATATTGGTGTCTGAGAGAAGAGAAATAAACAAAAATCATAAAATATATTTAAAGGAATAATTCAAGAAAAACTGCAGAAAATAGAAGATTTGAATTTATCTAATAAAATTACACATAGTTTTCCAGGAAAAGCTTGATATAGAATCAGTATAAGTAATATAATAATGTTACTAGGCTTTAAAGATAAAAATAAAGACAAGCAAATACATATATATATATATATATATATATATATATATCAAACTTCTCTTATAAAAAGAAAAAAAATCATCTGGCCTCCTGTCATTTTATACTAATGTTCATCACTAGAAAGCACTTGAGCAGTATCAACATAATGTAATTAAAATTTTTCATATCCAGCCAAACTGTCATTCAAGTATTAAAAATACAAACACCTGTTATCCTACAAAAGCTTAGGTAATATTTTCTCCATAAGCCTTTCTTGAATAATGCCAAACAATAAACTTCAGCCAAGAAATGAGTAATAATAAAATGTTGGCAAAAATACTGGAGTTAAACACTCCAGTTGACTGCAATTTAATGTGAAACTAACTATAAAACAACCAAAATGTTATAAACAATGACAACTGGGAAATTATATAATTAACCAAAAGCAAAAGCAAAAAGAGGTAAGTTGAAAGGTAATATTTGTACCCTGGTTTCTTCATCTTTTATAACTTTGAATCACAAGATATTCTTTAAAAGAATGCTTTAATTTGTCTTGGCCAGATCACTCAGTTGGTGGAGCATCATTCTATTTACCAATTGGTTGCAGGTTCAATCCCTAGTCAGGAGTGTACACGAGGCAACTGATCGATATTTTTTTTCTCTCACATAGGTCTCTTTCTCTCTTTCTTCTCTCTCCGCCCCCCACTCCCACCCTCCTTTCCTCTCTACCTAAAATCAATAAACATATCCTTGGGTGAGAATTTTTTTTAAATGAATACTTTACTTTAAAGCAAATAATTACAGAGTTAGAAAAAAAAATTCCATACCTACCATTTAAGATTAGGCTAATGAGATTTTTTCAGTACTTTCCTGCTAGGATAAAGGAAGATGCATTTAGATGAAGTCCAAAAGAAAAGAAGCTACATCTGCAAATGCGATCCCAGAGACAGATGGAGAGATGAGCTGGTGCCATTTATTCCAATGGAGTTCTGGGGACACTGCTTACTGATTCTGATTGAAGCTGGAAGGAAGAATTAGAAATCTCCTCACATTTAAAGATACAGGCTATGTGAAATGTAGGAGACAAGTTTCAGTTCTCAAGGAGGGAAAAAAATTAGAGATGCTAAAGGTGGAAGTACAGCAAAACAATGGATGGAAGAAAGTTTCAGAGAGATTTAAATAGAATATGAGCAACTAAAATAACTTGATACACAATTTAACTGCCAATTTTGTTTTTAATTACCTTGCACCATTATTGAAAACTTCCCCTCCAGGGCAAAGAGCTACCTAATCACCTTCCAGGGATATTCTACCTGTACCTACCCTCATGGTTCATCCCTCTTCAAAACCTTCATCAGTTTGACTGCAAGTGAGATCTATACTGCCTCTTATGCATATGGCTATGCTACTCTCTGTCCTGCCCACACTTAAGGGGTCATTACTTTAAACCCTCTCTTTACAATTCCTTAACCCTAAATTCATGTGCTCCAAAAACCCTTTAAGTAGTTCTGAAGAAAGAGGTACTGATGTTGAGTAACCCCTTGGGGAATGAGAAAGGTAGCTGAATGGGCATCAAGAAGTGAAATGATACACCTCAGCTGAGGTTTAAAAAGTACATTTTAAGACATTCAGGTGTAGTTGTGCGCTTGAACCTAACAGGCTTTGGAATCTTACCTAGCTGACTTTGTATTCTGGTTCTATCACTTCCTAGCCCAATGGACCTTTGAGCAGATCATTTAATTTCCCTACTACTTTTTTCATCTTTAAAATGGGCATTTTAATAAATTGGATGAAGTTTTTTCATGCTGAAATGCAAATTCTTTAACCTTGACTCTCCAGCTGCAGCTTAATATCACTTCTTCTTTCTCTAGAGTTCAGTTTTTGAAATAGCGTTTTGCACTTTCTGCTTTCATTTCTTTCTCTTTCCTTTACTCTAAAATAGCTACAAACTAAGGTCACTAGTAGTTTGCTCTAATGTCACCTTTCCAGCAAAACCTTCCCCAATCTCTCAGTTTAGAATAACAACCTACTCCAATTTAAAATAGCAAGCTGCTTCACTCCTGTGCACTCTCATCCCCCTCTCTTGATATATTTGTCTCCATAGCACCTACCAACTCCTAACACACCATGCAACTCACTTTTCTGTTCTATTATTTGCATCACCCCAATGAGAACATAAGCTCCATGAGGGCTGGGATTTTTTGTCTGTTTGGACAGTGACAAAAAGAGCACGTGCTATTCAGGCCTTAAATTATTGAAACTGTGAGACATTTAATGATGTTTTGCTTCCTTAGTTGTCTTATTTTTCTCTCATCCCTCAGCTTCTGTGACTCCCTCTCCTAGGTTTTCATCCTCCCTTTGATGGCCACTTGCTCACAATCTAGGTTGCCCCTTCCTTCACCCACATGTTATGGACCAAGATACTCCCAGATTTCCATATTTGATCTCTTTTTCATCTCTTTATTTCCTTAACTTTGATGACATGTGAGAGACTGTTCTAAAAGATTTTTGTTCATTAACTCCTATAACCTTCAATCTGAGAAAGATGTATTTGCCATCACTATCTTATTTTATAGAGTCAGATTGAGGCACAGGAAGATTCACATTTTGTCCAAGGCTAAGAAGTGAGTAAGTGGTAAAGATCACTCCTGGGCAATGTGAGTCCAAGACCTTGTAGCTCTTGGTCATTTGGTAATGGCCACCCTTCAGGAACACTCTGAATGCTTACATGTATACACCTTCAAGCCTGAATCCTTCCCCTGAGCTCCAGGCCTATGCTTATCTCATTACACTCACACCTGAAACTCAATATAGTAAATGCTGAATTCATCATCTTTTCCCCAAAACAGATCATATATTTCCATCTTTATCAAAATAGCAACCGTATCTATGCAGTTGACCATCCAACCAATAATTCAGAAAATGAACCTAAGACTCTTCATTCCTTTATTATACCCACTGTTTCTAGCAATGGTTAAAGGTTAACTCTACCTTTCTAGGTTTCTTAACAAGTTGCACCAGGACGTCAAAGCTGTTCCTGATACTAGTAAATGAAAGATGTTTCTTCAAAAGGCCCCCATGAAGATAGTCCTGTAGAAAAACTCAGCTTCTGAACATATTTTATAATAACATTAAGAAACACTAAAAGGTCAAATCTACCTTTTAACCATTCTAGAATATGACCCCTTCTCACTGGTGAGCATGTCCTTTGATCAGACCCTCTAACACTTCACCACCTTCAGTCCTGTCCCCTGTGAAGTCATTCTATACACAGATGCCTAAGTGAGCTTTTTAAAATGCACACATCATCACCCTCCTCTAGTGGCCCTTCTTTTTTAAGTGCCTTGGTCCAGTACTCAAGGCCTTCTGTGATATTGATCCTGTCCATCATGGTCTCTCTTCCCTCCCTTCCTCCCTAAAGGGTTGCCTGTCCTGCTCAATGTGAGCAGGACAAACAAGCACTGTCCTTGTATTTAGACCTCTTTGAGACTGAATTCATCTTCTTCACCTCTAGATCACTAGAAATCAGCATGTGTCTGGCACACAGTAGATGTTTATTCAATAAATGAATGGTCACCTTTGCAGCAACTGCTAGATTTCAGGCTTCTCACTCTCCTGTGAGTCATCTACTTTGGTAATCCTCATCTATTTACAATTTAGATACCCTCTCCAGGAAGCCTTTGCTACCTCTCTCATCCCACCAGCCTAAGCTAGACACCTTGTTTTGTTCTCTCATAGAGCTCAGCATAATTTTATTACAGTGCTTATCACTAGAGCAGTAATTGCTAACCTGCTTTTCTGTCATGCACTCGCACCCCTACTCCCCAGATCACTTACGTGAATTTTGCCCTGTCTAAGATTAGTGGATCTAAGAGAACCTAGCAACTGATACAATGAAGTTTCTTAATGTTATTATAAAATATGTTCAGAGGAAGTTGAGTTTTTCAACAGGGCCATCTTCATGAGGCACTTTGAGGAAACATCTTTCGTTTATTGGTATCAGAAACAGCTTTGACATTGTGGTGCAACTTTTTAAGAAACCTAGTAGGTGCTGAAGTTGATCAGATTCTCCCTTCCATGGGCTGCCTGCATTGTACATATGCACAATTCTACTGTCAATGGGTTGTCATCCAAAACACGCTTATGTTTCTTAATATCTAAACTATGTCATAAGCTATGCTTCCTTACAAAAACTGAAAAGGATTCTCAACTGCAAAATGAGGAGGGCCAAGCACAAAGAACCAAGTGCAGAATAAGAGAACAAGGGGTGGGGAGGGGGACAGAGGGGAGCAAAAAAGGGATGGATGTAATACAACAACAATAAAATTAAAAGAAAAAAAAAAAAAAGAGAGAACAAGGTGCTGAGCACAAAAACCAAGATGGCAATGGTGCATTCTATGCATGAAGAACTGTGTGCAACAGCAGAATAACTGCATGTGCCTAAAATAACTTAATCACCCACTCTACCGCCTATAAATACAGGAGGCTCTTTCCCAGTTGGGGAGAAGGTACCCTTAGAACATAAGTGCTCCCTTTTCCATTCCTTGATCAAAGAATAAAGTTTGTGTTCCACTTTACAAAGGTTAGTCTCATTTTATTGGCATGAACAGCACTGGGCAGAAGGATGTTGGTTTGGGTCCCCAACCTGGAAGTGTCAGAAACACTATGGTTTGCCTTCATTGTTGTAATAGCTATCATTTGCTAAAGTTCATTGAACCCTTTCTTTAATGTTAGTAATAATAGTAAATGTTTGTTGAGTATTTATAATGCACCAGGCTTTGTGTTAAATAACTTAGGCTTATGTAATATTTTAAATAACCCGCTGAGTTAGTATTGCAGTAGCAATAAGTTCAGGCTGCAAGCTCAGCTGCACGAAAGACATACATTCCTTTTTACTATGTCTTCTCTGCTTCCCAGGACTATGTCTGTTGTGAGGGGCTGGCTTACTTGGTATGAAAGCATTAGCAGACAGCCCGGACTGAGGGTGGGCCTCTGCTCCTGGGTGATGACATCTGTCCCCATTGGTATCCCATTAAGGAGTCTTCATTTCATTGTTATCTTCAGTCTACAATTTATATGTAAGGCTGTGTCAGGCCAGACTATATAAACTCCCATATTCTTCAGTCTATCTGGGGTCTTAGCACCTCCTCAGGTTCTATGAAGGGTTGCCCAGGCCCCTTGTTTTCAGATCTCCCCAAACTTTACATGTTTTCTCTTTGCCTGCTATCAAGTGCTCAACTCGAGGAAGGGCAGGACATGGGGATCAATCCCAGGGACTCTAATCTCAGTGTCTTCTCTTCCATCCTTCTCTACCTGCTTCCTAAACATACATTTGAGTATTAATTTGGGGGGTAAGGAGAGGCTGATCATGAATGTTTATCATTTGATGCATCTGGTCCTCTCAGCCTAGACTTCTGAGTCTCAAAAACTGATAGTTGACTTGTTGATATTTGCTGTGCCACTCCTCAGAGCAGATAAGTAAAGGATATTATAGCTAACTCAGGGGCAGGGGCACCTAAAATCATTCCCAGCCTCAATAATATGCTAAGAGCATTGATAGGACTCAACATGTTGTTATGTTCATGGCTATGATTAATTATAATGAAATGGTATATACAAAGTAAAGGTTGCATGAGGTGAAATCCAAAGACATTAGGAACAAGTCTCCAGGTGTTCTCTCCTACTGGAGCTACAAAGGATTTGCTTAATCCCCACAACAATGTGTTGGGACAACATGTGTAGTGCTATCTACCAGGGAGGCTCATTAGGGACTCATTGCCTGATTTTTTTGTTTGTTTGTTTTGGGGTGGGGTGGTTGATCATGTAGGCACTCTCTGCCTTGTGTGTTCCAAAATCCCAGATGGAAAGCAGACATTCAGTATAAACCACATTGTTTGTATAAACAGTATAGGAACAATGGACCACACTTTTCAGTTAGGGTGTAGAAACTGCCCAAAATCCAAGTTACCAAATGACAGCCAAGGGCCAGCCTTGTAAGCAGCTCACAGTAGTTAGGTCTGCTATATTAACTCTTTTATGGACATTAACTAAATGGAGAAGGGTCAAGAGTCTAGGAAAACGTAAGTTTGGGTGGGAAGAAGGCCAGGGAATATACCTTATTTAATAGTTCAAAATATATTGCCATAGTTTCGTTGCTCCCAGTTTAGAAATGCAAATAGAACCTAAGAGGAGTTAAGGAACTGCTAAAAAATATAAAGGTAGCAAAGCTTAGATTAAATCTTGGCCTGATTCTAAAGTCCATTTCCTACTTGTTCACTATTTTTGCTTCCATTTCATGTCCCTCTCTTGATTTTACCCTATGCTCCATGCTGCATTAACTTTATTATCTTGTACTTTTATCATTATTTTAAATCAACCATCTTGTTTGCAGAAAACGCACTAAATTACTTGATTATTCCTTTTAGTCTTCTTCCCCCAACTGCTACCCATAAGCTCCTTGAAGGTAGAAGTTGTCATCTTACTCATCCTCATAACCAAAATAAACAAATGATAACATTTTCAAAATGAAAGGATTCAAGATCAGAAACACAGTGCACTTGAGAGCACTGACAATATATAGGAGCTTGCCTAAATAACTTCAAGGACTGGGTGATAGCTGGTGACATCTGGTGATGCCACCTTCTTTATCTGACTCTGCTTCCACTTTAGCCCTTCATCTATAGTTCATCTTCTCATGTGCATGGGTCTCAGCAAGATGGACAGTCAGTTATCCATCCATTTCAGGGACCTGCTCTCTTTAAATGCAAGAATGCTTCCAAACCTACCCAGATTGGCAGCTACCTGCATCTATGATAAGGGGGGAAAAAAGGGAGGGGGGATCAGATGAAGAAGCAAGGGGTTGGGGGTGGAGGGGTCTAGCAAAAAAGAAAAAGAACTCATGCACAGGGACAACAGTGTGGTGATTGCAGAGGTACGGGTGTGGGTGGAGGTAGAAGAGAGTACTCCAGGGAAATGATAATAGAAAACAATACAATAAAAAGTAATAATGAGCTCCTATGAATAATGAGCTGCCAGTGATTGTTCCCCTGGAAGCCACTGCCCTCTGGCATCCTCTGTACATATACTCTACTTCTAAGGGTTCATCACCAGCCTAGGTATCTGAACCTGTGTCTCATATCTGAACACAGGTAGCACACAGGGGCCCTGTTTTCTCAACAGAGAGAAACTAGGAGCAAAGGTTTACTTTCACCAATGGAAGGCAGTCCCACACAATGACACATTACTTGAGGAATATGTAATCAGTAGATTTAAAGGGAACATCAGTAATGTATGTAACATATACCCAGGAGAGGGAGCAAATTGTTGGCTGGAGAATTTTGTTTTTAATTAAACAGGTAATGTATGCCTGCGTTTAGTCCCATAAATGAAAATGTATTCACCACAGAGGCATGAATCTTATTATACCCTCCTGTACATAAACTGTATGGGTGATTACCACTGATTACTGTACTATTAGAGACCTGTGCATGGAGTGGCTTGATTGTAGCACGTCTGGCTTCTGAAAGGGCTCCCATGTGTTTTGCCTTCATTGTGGGGAATCAGCAGGCTTCAGATTGCCTGGCAATCCAATTGTAGGTTTGGGTAGTTGAGGGGGAGGGGGATGCAAATGCACACTGAAGAGTGGTACTGTTCTTTATGCAGGCCAGGGACAGAGAAAAGAGGTCCCTGTGGGGGAAGATACTATCAAGCCCCTTACCCTGAGCAAAGAGCCTACATCACAGACCTACCCTGGCAGGCACCTGCCCATATCTCTGAATGATGCCATGTCAGTGGGCTCAGCAACTATGGCCCCTTTCTTTGTATTAATCATAACAATCATACCTGCAGAGAAGATGTTCACTCTAGACACTTGTATCTTGGTTTTTTTTGAAATCATAAATGGAGGTAGAGCGATGACTAAGGTCATCTAGACTTTTTGCACACCTCTCCTTTCTCCCTTGCAAAGGGGCCCTGCAGGCTGCGTCCTCCCAACTCATTCCCTTTCTCTTCGTTCCCCCTCCACCACAGATTCTGACTCCCCAACCCTTACATTTCCTTCCATCAAAAACACTTGTGCCCTGGCTGGTGGCTCAGTGGATAAGGTGCTGGCCTGCGAACCCAAAAGTTGCAGGTTCGATTCCCCAGCCAGGGCACATAATGAGGTTGCAAGCCAGGTCTCCAGCCAGGTCCATAGCTGAAGGCAGGTGAAAAAGGCAACTATACATTGATTTCTGTCTCTGCCTCTCTTGCCTCTCTCCCTTCCCCACTCTCTAAAAATAATAAATAAAATATTAAAAAAAAAAAAAAACTTGTGTTATACAAAGGGCCACATACGTACATATATGAAATACCCAGAATGAGCAAATCCATAGGGTTTTAACTTTGGCTGCTATAAAAGAATACCATAGACTGGATGGCTTCAATAGCAAACACTTCTAGAGGCTGGGAAGTCCAAGATTAAGGTGCTGAAAGTTCAGTGTCTGGTGAGAGAGCCTACCTCCTAGTTTGTAAATAGCTTCCTTCTCACCCGACCTTCATGACCTCATCTATACTTAATTATACCCCAAGGCCTTACCTCCTAATGTTATTCCACTGGATGTTAGAGTTTCAACATATGAATTTTGGAGGACACACACACACACCAAAACAACAACAGCAAAAACAGTTTAAATACATAGAGATAGAAAACTATTTGTTGGCAGGGGTTGGGGAAGGGAGAAATGGGGTGTGACTCATTAATGGATGAAGGGTTTCCTTATGGAATAGTGAAAATGTCCTGGAACTATTTAGCACAAAGGCTGTACAATATTGTGAATGTACTTACTGGCACTGGATTGTGTAGTTTAAAAATGGTTAAAATAGTATATTTTGTGATGTACATTTTACCACCACCACAACAAACATTTGTCTTTAGATGGGATTAGTTTATATAATAATAAAAAACAACATTTCAGGTTTACCTGTGAATAGTTGATAAATACTATGACTTAAATGAAGTTTATCAAAGCCTGAAGCCAAAGGAACCACTAGTAGTGGGAATTTCATAGACCGAGACAGGTGTTAGAGTAGATAGTACTGCCCTCCCCCTCCCTTTATTTCTGAACTGGTGGAAAGGGCATTTTTATTGAAAATTGTTACTTGTTAAGTTACTATGCTCAGATTCTCAGCAAGCCCTGTCTTATCCCTCTGAATTGCTAAATCCAGGGTCTGTTTTCAGCCATCCTGCTCTGTCTCTGTCTCCCTTTGACTGAAATGTACCTTATTTCTACCCAAATGCCAACTTCATTCTCTCTCCCTATAGTTTCATTCCTATCTAACCAGCTCCATCCCTAATTCCACCTTCTGAACCTGTCAGAGCATAATTTGCAAATCGTTAAAAACATAATTTTCATACAAATAGGTAATGAATACATGTCAGAGTTGTATTTAACTCTTTAATGAGGAAATCAGCAGACTGACAGAACTGATTTTATGGAATATGAGAAAGTAGAATTTATACAATCCAGATGGGAGAGAAGGCTAAAGACTGTCAAGTTGGGTATAAAACTAGTTAATGTCCTACAGGGCAATTCAATCTTTGAGGTTACCTTCTCTCCCAAGCAGAAAAAGAGAAAATCATCACACCTCACCAGTTTTCTACAAATTTGCCTCTAAGTTTTCAGGACTGTGCCCTCTGGATCTGAATCAGTTGCTGATCAAACCCAGTTACAATCCTAAGAGACTCAAGAACGCTCCTGCAGACATATTAGAAAATGCTCTACTATAATATCATATTTCTGCCTTATGTTCAAGTTTGGCATTTTCTTTAAATAAGACTTTACTAGATGTGATATGTAAAAAATGTGCCAATCTGGCTCAACTACACTCCACAGTTATTCAATCAAATGTTAATCTAGGTGTTGCTGTGAAGGTATTTTGCAAGTGTAATTAAAGCCCCTAATCAGCTGACTTGAAGTGCAGGTTGTTTGGGATTATCTGGGTGGACCTGATTCAGTCCTTCAGAAGGCCTTAGAAGCAGGGCTGGGGCTTCCCCAGGAAGTGATCAATTTCTCCTGTGACCAGCAGCTTTGGCCTGTTTACCATCCTCCCTTCCTGATGGCATGCCCAATGGATTTGGGACTTAGCCAGGTCCCACAATAAGCCAATACTTTTTAATAAATAAATCAACATAGGTCCTCTCTTCTGCTTATTTTTCTGTGGTTGAAAACTCACTGATACACTCTTTCATTCTGTGTATCAGCCCACTGCTCTGCTGAGAGCCAACTCCCCTCTTCACAAAGTGGAATCAAGTATCCTTCAAGAAGTAGGTACTTTTTACATGTCTTATGGCTCACACCCTCCAGGAAATACCCTCTACTACCAAATGTCAACAGTTGGTTCTTCTGGTCCTTAATAAACTAAAACATGGCCAAATATGAAATGCCCAGAGGGAAGAATAGTGGTGTTTCTTTCCTTGAGTAAGAGGAGGGATTTATAAAACTCTCCTCTTGGCTAAACTTCAGTCAGGCTCCCTTCTTGACTAGGCCTAGTTCTTGGCCTGTTAAGCCCAGTTTTAGCCAATAATTCTAGTAAGCCTGTGTTTTTTTAGAATTCCCCACCTTTGGTATCCAATCATCTTTCTCTTCCTCCACCCTTAATACCAAAGTTCCTCCTAATAATTTTCCCTCTCTTCCCTCACTTAGCTCATTGTCTATGCATCCTCATTTGTCTGTGTTGTATTTGGAGTTGAATTCAATCTCTTTCCCCTATTGCAAGAGCTTTAAATAAAGTCCTTTTTGTCACTTTAAACAACTGTCAGAATGATTTTTCTTTAATAGTACTCAGAAATATCTCCATGAGGTTCCTTTTATGTCTCCATCACATCAAGAGGTGGATTTTCTCTAGCATCACTGCCTTGCTGGAAGAAGAGGACACATTCCTTAGTCATGACAACACTGGTATGTATTGAATGTTGCCAGGCTCTGCCTTAAGTACTTGACAAGGATTAACTCCTTGCCCTGTACTCTGCCCAGACTTTTAGTAGTCTCTGCCTGAAACTTATACTATTAACTCAATATCCTCAGTTGGTTTCACTCTGGATATTGATACTCAGGGAATTCATCACAATTTCTTGCTAGCATTGTCGGCAAAGTGAATATCCATGTCCATGATGTCATGGTGCTGGGACTTCCTTAACTTGAAGTGGGTCAAGTTGGTCCCTTCAGTCATACCAGAAGGTTTCTGTCTCCTCTTCTAAGTATTATTCTTTGCAGAATCTCAGGCCTTCAGGATCTCATTACTGTTGAACTCTGTTTAAAGAGTGTTTTATATCGCATTTATGTAAGTGTGAATCTCAACTCCAGAGGTTTGCATTTGAAACTAACTGTCTTATTGAAGGTGTGAAGGGTTGGGTTCCTTCTTTAGGAATTCCAATCATCAGATGAGAGGTTTAGGAATGGTATTGTGATAACCTGATCTCCAAAAGCTGACATCCCCAAAGAGGTTAGAAGTCATAGTTGGATAAATCAAGATGTAAACACATTTGGAAAAAGGGAGTCAGTATGTACTATGCAGAAGTGGTTAGGTATGAACAAGAGTTGGTTTATGTTAAAACTTTTACCCCTAGAATTATCCTGACACAATATCCTTGGCCCATGATATATCAGCCTGAGCCTAGCTGACTTGAAAAAGAAATGGATCAGAGAATCAAGAGCCTTTTTCATAGTTTTCCAATACTCTGGAGGTCTCTGGAAGACCACGGAGACACTCAGGGTCCTAACAATCATAATTGCAGCCAAGTGCTAAGAGATCTCAAGCCCCACACACCAACACCTGGCAGGGACCATCTGGAAACCAAGTACAAGGTCAAGCTGGAAATATAATTTAAACTCACACCTGTAAGTACCATCAACAGCAGTACCTCTTGCTCACCAGACAGGGCCCCAGGTCCTGCATCAGGGAGCTCAGTGAAGAGTCCAAGAAGAACCAGCACTTGCCAGCAGGTTCTTCCAGAAAGATTTTCTTCTTGGTGTTGGAATGGCCCCCAGCAGCGCAAATAGTGCTGTGCAATCTACTTTCTAACAAAGGCTGCTGAAGCAGAGAGCAAGCCAGGTGGACCTGTCCAACCCACTTAGCCCAGGTGGAATAGGCACCAGGCATGTCAAGTTACTGTAATTAACCATTCACTGTTGCCTTTCACAAACTGAAGCTGTAATTTCCCAAGACTATCCAAGGTGACACAGGCTCCTCTTGTAAAGGCATTAATTAGGAACAACTCATTTCCTGTGGCAGGGGTGGAGCAAATCTTTTCAACTGTAGTGTGTATTTATTTAGAGCTATTACCACATAATATTTACAAGATACTTAACATGCATTAATTACCCTGTAATGAACTCTATAGCTATAATATCTATGTTCTGTCAGGACTGTAAAATGCCCCTCCCTGCACACACACTTTCTTATCACCCTGGGGGGGAAAAAAGAAAAATTAAAATTAATTGCATGCCCGTTAAATGCTTATTTTTAATAGAAAACTTGCAAATGATGTGAAAAATGCAAAACAGGGTGCACAGTAAATCAAAAGCAGATAACACACACTTCTAGACACACAATACTGTTTTTATGAGCATGTTTTACAATCCATTCATTACGCTGTCTGTCCTTTTGAAAGCTGGTTATTATATTGCCCATACAAAGAAACATGTGAATGGCTGTGCAACATGCCATGAAATCAGAACAAAACTGAACATTTCTGCTGCTATTGGAATCCGCCTCCCTCAAGTCTCTGCCTGGAGAATTCTTACAGAAGGCTCATCCCTGTAACACCCACACAAAGCCTTGCATAAAAGAGGGAGAGGGGAAGACTTGCCATAGTAGCTCATGACTCAAAATGATGGTTTTCCAAAGAATGGTCAGCAACAATCCTATTTCTTGAGGAGGCGGCATTTTCTCTGGAAGCAAAGAAATGGGGTAAAGTGATCAGGGGTGTACAGTATCACTTGCCTCCTGAAATTTCAATCACCCCCTACATATTCTTCCCAAGTATAAGTTATCTTTACATTACCCATGGTGAATCACCATCCAGATGTCTTTCAATGCTGGGAACATCCTCACTCAGAGCAGAGTGTAACTGATTTAGTTTTCAGAAAAATCTTTCTAACTTAAGTCAAAATCTTGTCTTAATCCATTCCACTCATTTGTTCTAATGTGAACCTCTGGGCTCAAGATAGTTCTAAAAGACTTTATTCTATCTTTTACATGACCACCTTTGAAGCATTTGGTAATAAGCATCTAATACCTGAGAGAGTTCAATTTAGAAATGGTATGAAGAATGTCTTTACCTTGTTAGAGGTCATGAGCCAAGCAGGCAGGTTTATTTGGAAGTTTACCTATCGGTAAATACAGAACTCCCAGGTTTCAGATCAGGGACTTCGATAGTTGAGCACACTGGCTTTGGTTTGCTAGGAACCTTCCTACCCATCCATAAGATGGAAATGCCTGTCTCTCTTTCAGACCAAAAGACCTTTCAGGCTCTTGATTTGCCTTTTGGTGCTAGTCACCTGCCTGGAGTCTATCTCAGTGTATGCGAGCATTTCCTAATTATAGCTTCCAGTTTTATGATAAATATAGGGAGCTTCCTTTATAGAGCTTATACTCATGACAAGCATGCAATAAAAATATGTACAATAAAAGATGACATGAACATCTTATTCCAAGAGGAGGATTATAGACAAGAGGGCTAGTTGACATGGATACATGCTGGAAATGATCCAGACAAGAGGGAAATTGAATATTTTTTCCTAGGTAATGCCCAAACATTGCTTATTTTATACTACTGAAAAATGTGAAAATTATATATTGAATTGTCTTTTACTCACCCAAAGAAATAACATAGCGTAATATTGACACCTCTGTGGGTTATAATTTTTGGAGCATGATATTGACAGCATTCCTTCAATAAACATATACTGACATCCACTCTGCACCAGATTATGCTAGATGCTGGGGACAGGACAGCTGTGAATGGTGCCCTACAGGTATTCGTAAAGGATAGTCAAACTACTTCTTATTTGCCAAAATATTACAGAGGGGAGAATAATTAAGTCAAGCTAGCAGAGTTAAGGAAATCTTCATGGAGGTGATGATAAGCCAGGAGGGTATGAAAGGAAAAATAAGATTAGTGGGGCAGATAAGGGTAGGAAAAGCAACTAGTCAAGGCCAATAGTATGAAAAAGACATGGTAACTTCAGCGATGACATTAGTTAGTTCATTATGATTAAAATTTAGGGGCATGTCAGAGAGCAGAGGAAAAGAAGGCATGCAAAGTCTCAGATGCCTTGCTAAGGAGTTTTGAGTTTATTATGAAGGAGATATGGAACAATTTAAAATTTTTGAGATAAAAAATTAAGATTCTGTTTTTATGATAGAAATAGCAGGTGTGTGGCAATTATAGAAGACAGAGTGGTGGGGTGACTCAGGAAGCTCAGAGGTTGTTTTAGCAATCCAGGAAGGCACTGAGAAGGGACTGGGTGGCAGGTATGGCTGCAGAATCAGAGAAGAGAAGACAGAGGCAAGAGATTGTTGAGTTGTAGAGTCATCAGTGCCTGGAGAATTGGTGGGTGCAGAAGAATAAGGGAGAAGGCAGAATCTAGAAGGATGCTCATCACTTTTGCTTGGGCAGTTTGGTAAATAAACTGACCATTAACTAAGATAAATTGTGGAGTCAACATTTTTAATATTGGATACATGAAAGTTTTGGTGCCTACAGGAAATATACTTGAAGAATTTAGAGAGCTGTTCTGAAGTTCAAGGAAGAGGTTACTAATAGGTGATCATTGAAAACATGAAAGTAAATAAGGTGGCTGAGGCCAACTGATGATTTTAACAATGAAACAGCTATATTTAGGGAATGGACAGGAAAGAATAAACCCAAAAACAAGGCTGAGAAGACAGTATGCCAGATGTAGCCAAAGGAGTAATGAAAGATTTTGGCGTTACGAGGAAGGTGGTGGTGTCAATAAGGACCAAATGCCTGCCATTCCACTAAGTCCCACATGAGACCACCTCCCACAGCTCACTGCTGATAGCAGTTAGGCCTCTGGGATTCCCTGCACTGAAGTCCAGCTTCACTTGAGCCCGAATTGCCCAGACATCTTTAGACTTGCTACTTCACCTCTGAGCTTTGGGCTTTTGCCAAAACCTTCGTTAAGAAATCTTCAGAGTTTTCCACAATAAAGACTCTACCTTCTAAGGTGCACCTGAGTTTTCTATTTCCCATCCAGGTACCCACTCAGCAGTCACATCACTATAAACCAATGGTTCTCAAAGCCTGGTTCCAGAACCAGCAGCTTCTACGTGTCTGGTTGGAAAAACACTAATTCTTAGGGCCCATCCCAAACCTACTGAGTCAGAAACTCTGTGGGTAGGGAGCAGCAGTCTATCTTCAATAGCCCTCCAGGTAATTGTGATGACCACTCAAGTCTGAGAATTACACACATGAAAAAGAAAACAAACAAACAAAAAAGGAAGCTGATAGTTGTATCTTTCTAAATATTATAGATACCCTGAAAAAAAAAAGTGCTAAAAATATTGTCTTTGATAATTAATAGATGGAGTCTGAAATGAAAAAAAATCTGATGTTTTCTTCTTAAATTACATTATATTTCAATCATAGATGACATCTGGAGTCTAATATATGCAATGAATATTTCTGAATCTTTGGGTCCTTATTATTAGTTGAATGGGGGGTGTTGGCAGAAAGTAGGTGGTTGGCTATTCATTTATCAATGATTATTAAAGGAATAGTAACTAAATGCCAGATTTGTGTAATGGGAATCTTTTTCTTCATCTTTTGACATGATGATAACTATAATAGGTTTTAATGTTTCTATTTATATTTTACATGAAAGCATTTTATCTATATGAAGTAATCTGAAATAATTGGACAAACAATATGTTTATTATTCATTTATTAGTATGCAACCCCATCCTGCAAGGAACTTGAAGCAGCATAAAGAAAATACAATGGTCAGATAAGTTGCTACTTCTTGCACAAAAAGAGGCCGCTGAAGTTTCCTCCTGTGCTAGACGTTAACCTTGTAGCTGCTAGAGGTAGGGCAGTTGGTAGGCGAACAGGGGGAGGGACCACAGTAAATGAGAGTCATGCGGCAAAGGCAGTGATTATTAATCACAAGGGCCTATTCCCATGCTACATGAAGGAAACATTAAGATGATCATAATTCCCAGACATTAAAATGGTCATAATTCACTGAGAATAGATTATTCATGTTGTGCCATTTGCATGCATCTGCCCAACCTCATGGTCATTCCCTTCCTGTCCTCTGACCAGAAGACCCCATGCCTGACACAACCAGACTGACCCAACAATCTTCATCCAGTGTTGACTCTCATCTTACCAAACATGGATTATTTAACCATTTCTAGTATATATTTTTAAATTCTGGGTCTTTCACTCTCATAAATCATCCAAGTCCTTGTACCTGGAGCACAGTATACAACATTACATTAATATTTCCTGGCAGAATGGAAGTGTGGCAACGTGAAAGGCAAAGCTGAGTGATCTGGATTGTGGTCAGATCATCCCATTAACAGAATTTTTTTAGTTTTGAGGGAGTTACTTTAGGTCCCTAAATCTCAGTTTCCTCACTCTGAAAACAAATATACAAAAAGCTTCATTAGTCTCAGTCTTCACCAGCATGGAATAAATGAGAAAAGAGAATTAGAAAACTAACAACCTGCCTGGAAATTTCACAGGTCTAACCAAAGTTCCTGCTCCACTCTTCACAAGTTTCTGGAATCTCTAGTCTCCATTACAAGAGAGCAGAAATTGATTTATGATTTAGTCCAAGGGCCATGAGAAACTTAAGGGTCCAAATTGCTGTTTCCCTGAAATTATTCCATTCTGGTGACCCCAGATGAAATGAGCCAAAAGCAGGCTCTCAGAGAAACAGTGGTGAAGCAAAACTGCTGATTCTTGTGAGGCTCCAGGTGCCCCTGATAAATCTGCTGACACCACCTAAACCAGAGCTTCCTGCAAGGTTAACAAGAGCCCCATCACCAGGACAGAAGATGGAAAATGTCTCCTGACCTAAATTCTGGGAACTACCCCCAGCCATTTGTCTATCAGTCTTGGAAAACAGATCTAGCCTGAGGTCATACCTGGTGTCAACCTCCCCAAAGTGACTACTGAAACTTCAGGGCTTAGAATACAGTTTATGGCTTTTAGAGAATTTCAGATGATGCCAGGCAGTCAAGAGTACTTCAGACCTCTAAAGAAGCAGGCCAGCCTCTCCTTAGGGGAGTGATTGGTAATAATCAGCACTTCTTGAGAACTTAATGTCATGCAATGGCTGTAGCTTCACATGTGATGTCTCATTAAAACTCACACTCAGAGTGACTAGTTTACAGATGAGGAAACAGGCTTAGAGAGAACTCAAAAGGTCCTTCTGAGAAATTCTTAATTGACTTAATTCAATCAAGAGCAATTGATATCCAGAAAGGAAAGTGTCAGGTATTGTGGAATCTGATTTAAAATGCAAGCGAAATTTTTTGTCCGTTCTTTCTTTTCTACTGGGCAAGATCACATTTTGCAAACTCTTCAACAGAGGTTAGCAAAATTTTAGGAGAGTCTTCCAAAGATCTATCATATTATTCAGAGAAAATGAAAGAAGACAGAGGGTTCCTGATGCAATGTGAACTCTCAAGGTAGATGGGAAGTAGGAAAAGGACTCTCAGGAAAAAGGAAATGCAGCGGGGCAGTTATCACAAGCAGGGATGGAATGGTAAACATTCAAAATCATCAAGAAATACGTATTAACAAGGAATAGGCCTGCAGTGGTCAGGAGGAAAGGGGTAGGGGGGAGTGGGGAGGCAGAGGCAAAGAAGGGGAGCAGCTTAGACAAGAACCTAGTATAAAGGAACCATGGACATAGACAACAGGTGGGATTGACTTTGGGGGGAAAAGGTGGGTGGGGAGGGGGACAGAGGGGAGAGAAAAAAAAGGGATGGATGTAATACAACAACAATAAAATTAAAAGAAAAAAAAAGAAATACGTATTAAATAGACACATTCTTGGAAAGTCTGACTTTTGGAAAAGTTCTGAATCTTCTGACAACCAGGCTATGTCTGGGAGAGAATGAGAGTAAATACCATAGGGATGTGATATTAAGAATAGGACTTGTTCACCTATCAAGTGGAAAAAGCAGCTCTTCGCCTACTGAGAATGACTTATAAGAGGAGTGTTGTGCCTTTGTGGTGGGCCACACTTGCTGATGATTTGCCACATACATGCCTGGTCCATGAGTTGGGTTAGGGGCTTCCACAAAGTTTAGGAAAAGAGATGTCCTTCATGGTGAGAAGAAGCAACTCTCCTCTCTTCTTGAAAGGTTTGTAAAACCCTGGAAGGGAGGCTTCTAAGCTGCTCAGAAAGTTGACCTTGGGCAGTGCTGGTGTAGATTCTAAGCATGCCTCCCTGGTTCCCTGCATATTCTGGAAAGAACTTTAGCTGTGACAATCAGAGGCAGCTTTGAGGAAGCTCAGTGAATGCTTTGTGAGGTGCCAATAGTAGCCTTAGACCAATTTGGGGAAAAGGGAGGACAAGGAGAAGGGGGAGGTGGGGGAGAAGGTAGGGAAGGGGGAAGAGAGCGGTTATGTCACTATGCCAAGTTGGCACAAGAAGAACATCAAAAGTTGAAACCAGAGGGTGAGCAGAAGAACATGAACAGGATATCAAAATCAGCTTTCTGAGTTTGGAAGAGAGGAGGCAGAGGTATAGCCAAGTATATGAATGAAAGTGGTAAATGGAAAGCATCGAATCAGAGAACCATATGTATGCAAGCTCAGTTTGGTGACCAAATCCAGAGTTTGCCCTCAACCTTTTACACAGACCCATTTTCTCTAGAAAAGCACATCATTAGGATCCAGTAAGTATCCTGGCTTTTATCTCTATCACTTATCCTGATAATTGCCCCTTCACCTATAATCACCCTTCCCCTACTTTCATGTTTCTGGCTATCTATTGTTGTATAATGACACATGTCAAAATATTGTGGTATAAAAAAACTATTTTACTATGGCCATGTTCTGTGGATCACAAGTACAGCAGGGCACAGTGGAAATGGTTGTGGCTACACCATGATGTCTAGGGCCTCATCAGGGAAGACTCAGTAGGCTAAAGTTGATGTCTAGTGGCTGGAATGATTTGGAGCTTTTTCACTCATATGTCTGGTGTCTGGTCTGGATGACCCCAACGGACCTCAGTTGGGGGTGTCTCATTCACTTGGGCTTCCTCACAGTATGGTGGCCTCAGGGTAGTCAGTATGGCCCATAAATCCAAAAGTGAGTATTTGAGCAAACAAAATAGAAGATATTTAGTGTATCATTGAAGCAGCACAGTGTTATCCATTGTACTCTACGGACTAAAGCAGTCACAGCCTTCCCAGATTCAACAGCAGGGAACAGAGAATAAGGGAGAATTTGTGGCCATGTTTTAAAATTGCCAGTCTTGCCCTGGATGATGTGGCTCAATTGGTAGGAGCATCATCCTGTAACCAAAAGGTTGCAGGTTCAATTTCTGGTCAGAGCACATATCTAGGTTGTGGGTTCAGTTCCCAGTCTGGGCATGTACAATCCCTGGTCCAGGTGCATATGTGAGGCAACCAATTAACGCTTCTGTCTTGCATTGATATTTCTCCCCAATCCCCTACACCTGAGAAACAATGAAAAAACGTCATTAGGCGAGGATAAAATGATAATAATAAAAACAACAAAATTGCCAGTCTCCTCTGCTTAGTCATCTTTTTTCTGCCCTGCCACTTCATGGCAAGATTTTGACTCCTGAATATATCTAGATAGGCATCTCTTGCATTCTTCCTCAGATACAGTTTTGGTTACTTTATTTCCAAAAGCTATAGACAAATGGTCTCTGGGTATGCAGGACTCAGACAGGCCTCATGTGTATCTATGCTAAATGTATTTAGCTATGTTCTATGGATCCTTATAACAATTCCTTGATGGAGATATAATTATTTCCCCATTTAAAAAGGGACAAAGCTGAAGCTTAGGGAGATTAAGCAGTGTGTCAAAGATTGCACAGCTAAGGAAGTGGTGAAACCACAATTTAAATTTAGTCTTAACTGCCATGCCATACACCTCTCCCACCAGCACTGTGCAATGAATACTTGCAGTTCTCTGAACTTGGGCACATGGGTTATGGTTGCATTTCTTTTTTTTTTTTTTTTTATTGTTTATAATATTTTTTTTTTTTAATTTTATTATTGTTGTATTACATCCATCCCCTTTTTGCTCCCCTCTGTCCCCCCACCCACCCACCCATTCCCCCCAAAGTCAATCCCACCTGTTGTCCATGTCCATGGTTCCTTTATACTAGGTTCTTGTCTAAGCTGCTCCCCATCTTTGCCTCTACCTCTCCCTCCCCCCTACCCCGTTCC